>MVBO01000001.1:371817-530794 GCA_002261195.1 Bifiguratus adelaidae
GCGCGTGTTGGACAAAACGTCTTTGATCAACACTCACTTGGCATGGTATAGCTCATTCACAAGGTCGATCAGCACCAATGACTCGGCAATATTGATTTTTTTACCATCCTCTTCAATCGTGAGCGCGGGAACTTTGGTTTCCGGGTTGATGTCCTTGTACCAAGTCGGTTTGTTGAGCAAGTCGATTTCTACGTGCTCGTAGGTGGCGTTGACTTCCTTGAGAGCAATCACGGCCCGTTGAGCGTAAGGGCAGACTTTAGAGCTGTAGAGAGTCAGCTTGGCCATGATGGAAAAAAAGGGATCCGTGGTGAAGGAATGGGATCGTCCCTCGAATTTATGGGAAATTTTGGTGGCCAAGTGGCCAAATGGTGTCATTGGCTCGAAAATGGTGCATTTGGCAGCCTGGCGCAATGGATTATGCGAGTCAGAGAGGTCAAATCAGCCTCATTCACGGCCTTTACAAAGTAAGGTATTTGAGACTCTTTGCACGATGGTATATTTTTCCATCATTGACAAGTAAAGTACATTGATTCCCTATTATACTGTTTCAGTCTTATCTTGTTGAACATCGTTAGCCGTAGACTTCTCCTCCAAGGGTGCAGCGTTTCCTGAGGCAGCCATGTCAGCCCGGGCGATCGCCTCGGCACCATCACCGCCAAACAGGATCTCCATTTCTTCCAGCGAACGTCCCTTGGTTTCTACAGTCGGAGTTAGCCATCGCCTTGTGGGATCCTTGTCATGCATAACTTACCAGGATAAAAGAAGTAACACAAGGCGGCGCAGACGGCGTTGGTGGCGAAAAACAAGAGATAAGTACCGTAGGTGACGTTTTTGAGCATGACGGGTGTAATTTCGCCAATCACGAAGTTCATGAGATAGTTGGCAGACGTAGAAAGACCAGTACCCTTGGCACGAAGACGGAGAGGGAAGATCTCGGCAGGGTAGATCCAGCCACATGGCCCCCACGAGATGGAGAAGCAAATGGTGAATAGATACATCATAATAATCGCCACATATTGAGCGGCAAGGTTGTTGCCTCCATTAGGCATGTATGGATACTTGCCCAGTAGGGCACCAGCCAGCAACATGGTCACAGACATGCCAATGGCACCAAAAATGAGCGTCTTCACACGACCCCATCGATCGATGTAGAGGACAGCAGGAATTGTAGAGAGGACGGAAATGACACCGTTGAGGCCGGTCGCCAGAAGCGAGGATGAGGTGCTGGAAAGACCGGCACCTTGGAAAATCAATGGAGCGTAGTAGAGGACTGCATTAATACCAGTCCATTGCTGCATGACTTGGATACCAATGGCAAGGATAGCACGACGACGATTTGCACCTTTCTTGAATAGTTCGCCGTATGTACGCACACAGTGTTCGCGCTCATAGGCCGCTTGCTCGGTAATTTCCCTGTATTCGATTTGAACAAACTCGTCATTGGCATCGCCCTTGGCGTGAAGGCGCGCGAGCACTTGGAGAGCTGCAAAGCGCAATAAGTCAAGCGAATTCGACGAAGATTGAACTGCAACTTGCCTTCGGCGTCTCTGCCCTTATCAACCAGCCAGCGAGGAGAGTAAGGCAAGATAAAGCCGCCAAAGAAGAGAATGATAGCGGGGACAATCTGAAGACCGAGAGGTACACGCCAAGAAGCGTCCGAGTCAATGCTGCGGAATATTAGTACTCAAGGGAAAAAAAGTCGGAAGCGTTCACTTACAAGCTGCAGCCGTAACCGATCCAGAAAGCACACATTATACTAACGACGAGTTTTAGTGAGCCGTTTAACAATCGCGCAAGATTACGAACCCCGCTACGATGCTTAATTGTTGGAGAGCTACGATGCGACCACGCCAGAGAGGAGGCGCCAGCTCCGATTGATAGACGGGGACGTTCATGGAGAAGGTACCAATGCCCATGCCTTGAAACCAACGACCGGCCAAGAGAAGATTCAGGTTGGTGGCACCGCACTGCAGTGCACTACCGAAACTAAAGCTCACCCCAGTCAGCCCTACGCCCTCTCATGCTCATCATTTACCCACGTAAAGACAACACAGCCAAGCATGATGGACCGTTTTCGACCAATGCGTTCGGAAAGTGGGCCAGCGATCAACGCACCAACCATGGCACCCAAAAGGTAAAGCGAGACAATCAATCCCGTGAGAGCTGGGTCGGGATTGTTGAAGTAAGAGACCCAGTGAGGCATGACGATGATACCAGACATCACACCTTGATCGTAGCCAAACAGAAAGCCACCAATAGAGGCATAGACGACCGAGAGCCATACTAATCCACTTGTAGGGCGATTAGCATTGATGGCAGCCGCATTGGACTGCGGAACAGCGACAGCGACAACCATATCTTCGTGCTCAGAACTTGCCCGTCCAGCTCGCTTTATACTCCTAGCCTGGGAAACGGCCAGAACGGAGTCGATTGTCTTTAACCGCACATGTGGAACATAAATCCCGAGCTTTTACTATACGGGGTAATTGAAGCCAAGAAATTCCCGCTCTCTCCCGTGACCCCGCACAAAGTTGGCACGGAAGTGTGGAGAAGGGACCACATCGCGACGGCAATGATGAATCTTCACGGGCGAAAGATTTAGCAAGATCGTGACACTGCACTTGACGTGAATGAAGATGGCATATGAAGAATGCGGAGAATAAATTTGTGCTAGGAACTTGTGCTTTGCACTCTGCAGGGATAATCTGACTATGCTTCACACATCTCGTAGGTGAAGCAGCCGTGTTGCAAGCCAAAGGAGGAAGAAGGGGCGTGGACGTTCCCATCTGCTACGCCATACGGCCGTCGATCCTCTGAGGTGTGAATTCAAGCTGCCTGTATAGTACAAACTCGACCTGCGTGACGTCATCATAATAGCATCCCTTAGAAGCGCCCGTCTCGGCTTTCGCTGACGTCGAGAGGAAAGTCCAAATTCCGCATTGACATCTGCGCACAAAAATGAGCAGTTTCTCGTTGAGTTGGCCACTGAAGTTGAGGGGCACGTGCGCGCGTGACTCTCCTTCTCGATGCCTCATTGAACAAGATACGGCATTTCAATCGCCGCACTTACTTGGTGCTATGAGATCATCCGGATCCTTCCTACCCCACCCGCGGCCGGGAAGGTCGCCATAATAATATATACAGAAAATATCTAACCCATCGTACTTACTCCTTCATTGACCGAGCCTCATCATGGGCGAATTTATAGTTTGAGATAATTCGAGATCGAAACCTGGTGGAATTAGTGGACCCTGCTTTTCTCGGAAAGAACCTCATTTGTTCAGTGTTACCTCATTTATATCATCATCGCACAAAGAGATATTGGGTCATTCCCCATGATTTGATTGGAAGAAAAAGCAGTTCCTTGCTGTGTGCTGCCGTGGCGCTTTTTTCAGTATTTGCTGAAAGACACCTGCATGATTGGCCGAGGTCCTGTGTCAAGTTCTTAGAACCGTAACTGGTGTTAACCCCGCGTTCCTCGCTGGGCGGGAGCTATAAATAGTACGCAGATGGTATGTGCGTATCGATCAAAAGATTGCACTTGGCTATGGCTCGCCAAGACCTTGTCTTGTTCTCATAGCACTATGCCACTCGAAACTTAGGGGTATTGGCAAAATGAGCCATCTAATGTACCCGAAAATTAGCAGTTCCAAATTATCGTCTCTATGTGTGTCTGATTTATTTCCATGTTTCAGTTTCACACGCGTGCGCGTCTTTAAGCGTGTCGCTCGCGGAATACAATCGCCTCACTCGACCGCTTCATCTCCATGTTCCGAGCCATCTTTATCGCCCCACGAGCGACCCGGCATCGGCCGGTAGTACGCTTGGACGTTCTTCTTTTGCCGATCCCAATTTAGTATCGAAGGGGCGGAGTGTAACCTAATAGCCATAGATGGAGATGGTGGACTGATTTGTGCCTAAAATAAGTGCTACAGATGCAGTCGACGCTTCATTCTCGCGAAAACGAGGAAAAAACTGAATCGCCCCAATATAAAGAACGTGCCCCCGTCGTGTTCCCTTATCGTTTTCTGTCTCTCTCTCTTACACTTACTTACTATGAAGATTATTGCCACTCTTTCCGCTCTTCTCGCCGCTGTTGCCGTTGTTTCGGCCCAGACCCCTGCTTGCGTCTTCACGCAACCCGTACCGTCTGAATCGGTTGCCGCTGGCAGCTCCCTCACTGTTGCCTGGACTAGCCCCACCGTACCCACCTTCGTCCTGACTCTTATGCAAGGACCTCCCACTCTGCTCCAAATTGTGACGACGCTCTCCAACAGCGTTGCTACTTCCCAAGGTGTAAGTGTAGTCACTTTTGCTTGAGCTTTTCTTGTGTCATTTCTGATGTAAACAAATTTCCCAGGGTGGTCAAGATCTTACCACCGTAACGATCCCTGCCAACATTCCTGCTGGCACTGACTGTAAGTAGATGAATTTGCTTACATCTTCCGAGAAAATCGCTTACATTGCATCAGACTCTCTTCGCGCTGGTACCCTCCCCAATGTTGCCTACTCTGACGTTTTCATCATCACCGCTGGATCCGGAACTGCCTCTGGCAACACTACTGCCCCTGCCAGCTCCGTCGCTGCTTCCACCTCCATTCCTGCCGCTGGATCAGCCACCTCCGCTGCTTCCACCTCTGCTCCCGTTACCTCCATGGCTGCTACTAGCGCTGCTGCCTCTTCTGCTAAGGCCTCTAGCTCTGCCTCTGCCTCTACTACTGCTGTTGTTTCCGGTGCTGCCGCTGTCAACGTTCCCATGTACGCCGTTGCTGCTGCTGCTGTTGTCCTTGGCGTTGCTGCCTTGTTCTAAGGTGCTTAATCTGTGAAACGTGGTGTAAGAGTTATCATTGGAACAATGATGATCTGAAAATTGGCTTTCATGGACCCTGTAATTTCATTTCCATTTGCATGAGGAGAATATAATACCTTCGATCATATGACCAACATTCTGACTTTCACAATGTTCTTTTTATTTACGCTTTTGTGAATCGAGATTCGATTTCGGTGATCCCCACGGGTAATTCGGCCTAATGAGGGAGATACGAGTGAGCCGTCTGAATCAGACCTGATGCATGCTCGGTACCTTTTCATCATAATCAGCCCAATCATCTTCTGTAAGATCAATGTCTTGGAATTGAGTATTCGTCTCGGCTCCACGAGCTGCCCATGCGCCCTAATCATGCGTACGTCAATACCATAGTCAAGATCTGACTGCAACCGGTTACCTCTGGTTTAAAGTCCACCGGCTCCAAGCCACGACATTCGATTACAATCATTTTGGCGAATTGTCCACTGTCTTCCGCGGTATAAGGTTTCGTTGGAGTTACTTCGAATTCTAAGGAGCTGAGCAGGAGTTCCTGCTATGCCGTGGGCAACAACTTACGCGCTGAGCTTTCTCGCTTACAAAACTTGCATCGCATCACCAAGTTCGCTGATCCGCGCGAACCCGAAATATCTGAGGTATCCTGTTCGCTTGATGAGCCACAGTTAGCATATTTTAATGACCTGCCTGTCTGTTCATTGTGATCCAGTTATCGTCGACTTCGTTGCAAGAGTTGCACTTGATCTGGACGAGGGTCAGTCTCAA
Source organism: Bifiguratus adelaidae (assembly GCA_002261195.1). NCBI lineage: Eukaryota > Fungi > Mucoromycota > Endogonomycetes > Endogonales > Bifiguratus > Bifiguratus adelaidae. The sequence goes on from MVBO01000001.1 coordinate 377,405, forward strand.
CCTGCCGGATAGGGTGAAACTTTACCTTAAAGTACCAGTCCGCATTGTCGTCAGCCGGTCGCAGGTCAGTGACGTTCTCCAAGTCTGCCTTGAATTCTAGGGCAAGTTTCTGTGGAGCCAATCAGTGGAGATGCTTGCGATGCCTAGCACTATGCAACTTACCACCATGGTGTTTAGCTGGGCCAGTCTCTGGCAATTTCCTTTTGTGGCAGAGTGTCCTGTCCGAGGAGACGCATCGCATTCAATATTCTATGTATCCGAAAGCCTGGGAGTATACGAAGAGAATGCTTACCGAACATTGCGCATCCGTACTCTTACAAGTTTGTTACTGACATTTGCAAAATATTTGCCAATCTACACAGCCATGCTCATCTGCAACTGGGCTAGTTCCTGATGATAAGTCTCGTCCTCTACGGGAGGATCAGCCTGAGGCACCGTTGGCATTCTCAAGCTTGAAGGTTCTCCCAGGATTTTTGCATTCAGTTCAAGCTGCTCGAGCTCTTCCAATTCGGTCAAGAGTTCGTCTTCGTCATATTGATCCCCTATGCCGATAGGTTGGGCAATGCTATGAGATATTTCATTCGCAATGTCCATTTGGTCTTGTATATCATCCATGGTCTGATCCACCTTGTCAATACTCCTATTGAAACGTTAGGGCACACAATGCTTAAGCTCGACCTCACATAGAACTATGAATGCTTTTCATAGCGTCATTACCCATTTTCATGGTCTCCAAGGTCCGCAAATCGACCTGGGTATTGTCGAGTGTAATGAGCTGCGATTCCAGCGTCAACCGCGCTCCCGAGAGCTTTTCGATTTGTCTCTCAAACAATCGCTTCTTTTTGAGCGCCAGTAAGGCCACTATAAAGCATCGTCACAACCAAACCACAGCAAAACCCGCACTCACCTCGCTTATTCCTGGATGCATTGACTTTGGCAATATGGAGTTCCTGCTGTATCCTGCTTTCAATGTACGTTTGTCGCTTCTCGAGTTGTGTGAGCATTTCCCTCATACTCGAAATGGTCGCCTTGGCATCCACTTTCTTGGCAAAGGCCCATTTGAACAATTCCATGTTGAAACGTGCGCAGACTTGAATATGGCGAATTCTGAATAGATATAGCAATAAACAAAGTGGTAAGTGGGTGAGAACTGACCTCTGCAAGAGGACCTCGGACGATGAATAGTTCAATCAAGGTTGATTTTTCTGCCATGCTTATTCACTTGCCATATCCCGTGACACGTGGTGACTCTGGGATGGCCGCAATACATATATGCTTGCGATTTGAATTTGATCGACATATTGCCGCTGTAGCCGGCTTGATAGGCACCATTATGATGATTGAGAGCGTTGAATGATTGAGGACGTTATAATACGGGAAAGCCTCCAAGGCAGAAACCCAACGTTCGGCAGTACGGCTCTCCAACACTGACAAAGCTTCATATTTCCTTTACGCGCCGATTATCCGGCTTATATCCACCCACTTGTCCAGCAGCCTACATAATCAACTTGGTTTAGACGACCTGCCTCGCAATTACAAACGAGCGAGGAAGTGGCGCGTCCAGCCCAAATTGGTATGTCCCTGCGGCCCATTGTTCTATTTTGCCGTAACATGAAATTCTCCGTTACCACGCTCATCCCATACATGGGAAATAGATCGAAATGGGCTGAACTTCAGTCGGAAACACGATGCGTCGTATCTCTCTTACTGACCAAAAATCGCTTTGGGTAGAAAAACTATATGAGGATGTGTATTTATTCCCACTTTTGCGTTCTTTTGTGTTATCGTACCTTCACTCATTGATTACCTTCTATACCGCGATTGCCACTGATACCCAGACATTATTTAGTTGCTTCTCAAGCTATCCGATATCCAATTCACAATCAATGGCGACGGTTTCGGCACTCCGTATTCGATCGGGCGCGGTACGCAATAGTCCATTTCTACAGGCTCAAGTCAGCGCTGAGACATTAGCACCAGCTTCTGTACCAAAGAAGCAGCAACGCGTCCCTTCCACACAGGAGAAACAGGCGCAGCGCGTACCACCCAAAAGAGTTGATTCTCTTGTTGCGACACCACTCTGTTTCACAGCGGCTCCTAGTCCTTTTGTGCAGGCACAGTCTATCGCCGAACCACATGTTGCATTGCAGAAGCTCCAGTCAGTTGGCGAAGATCGGGAGAGCCGACCTTTTCGACCAAAGCAGGAAGACATCCTTCCCGCAGCAGCACCCTCACCAGCGGCTGCTTCTAACCGAACCGAATTACGCCAAACACCGATAAGCACGGGAACGCCAACGTCACCCATCCCGAATATGCAGCAAAAGCAGGAGACACAAGCAGTGGCGATCGCACCCAAAGAGGAACCTCCATTCCAAAACCAACTGCATTCCATTCACTGCGGCACAAGCCCGCCGACTCCGTGTGTATCATCACTACCTTCCACACCTTCTTTGGAGTCGCCTCCAGCAAGCCCGCAAGTGCAGTCGATTAAGTTAAGCAACGCTTCGAAACACGTCCGATTCGATTCAGAAACGGAGGTCCATGAAATCGTACCAGAAAACATCATTGATAGCGATGGCGAAATTTGGAGTGACGCCGAGAGTGCCCCACAAGAAGAAGTGAGTAGCGAGAACAACATTGGAATCGGCATTACATTGGCGATACAAGAAGAAGAGGTGACACCAGAAGAAAGGAACAATGAATCAAAGTACGAGCTCGATATACCTACATTTGAATTACTCCCTATGAATGATACATTCGAAGGTCTGCCATTCGAAGACAGAATAACTCAAGCATTGGCAGGTGAAGAAGACAAGGAAAGCGGATCAGACTCCTCGGATGATCGGTCTATGCCACGGGACACTTCGCTGTTCTTCGATAGCGTGCAGAAACCAAATGAAGACGGTGGTGCCGGGAAAACAACCGATTCGGCCATGTCGATCGCAGAACTTACGATCACCGAATCATCCTTGGGATTTATATCTAACAACGACAACGCGACAGCCACTGCAAACAGAGCTCCTTTAAATGTGACGAAGACGAACGTCTCGGTCATGAGTCCTCTCATATCCATTCCAGAAGATGCACCGCTTATACCAGCGCCACCGATTACATCCAGTTCAAGCATGGGTTTCGAAGCGTATCTAATCCAAAATATGAATCGTGTCTTGAATGAACCAAAGCCCAGACCCACTGTGTCCGCTCCCGTGACACACACGGATACACTGAAAGCTATCAGCACGGCTTTGACCCGATCAAAATTTGGCCAGAGTTATACCATGCGCGAGTCGAATAGTGTCGTGCATGCGTGTTCGTCACCAGAGCTTAGACGAGGATACAAGACACCGCAGTCATTATTGCGTGCAGGATCAGAGTGCCAATTGCCACCGGTAAGTGATATTGCTTCCATATGGTGACCGCGTATACTGACTCACACTTGCTATATTAGTTCTTTGAAGCTCCACCAAAGAATTACGCTCGACGTAAGCCCACACCGGGCATTGTGAATAGCGGCATGCTCTATGTACGAATTGCACATCTTGAAGGCTTTGCTCTTGATCTTCCAAAAGGTAAGAAATTCACCAAACATGCCTGGACTGACCTTGGTCACTAGATTCAACTTCCATCATGTGCTCTCTAAGCGACGGCAGACAGGAGGTTTCAACAGCTTGTAAACCCTTACAGAGCAAGAAGACTATATTCAATGAAGAATTTAAGTTGTAAGGACAATGGACGATGTAACATGAGAAATTTACTGAGATTGGCTTGGGCAGGTTGACTACGAGCAGCGCCGAGTTGACATTCTCAATCAATGTCGCCCGCAACCGAAAGAGCATCATCTTTCCACAATCTTTTGTCATCTCACAGGGACACAACTTGCTCCCAAAATTTCTCCGGCATTCTCGATCATGGACAAAGGACCAATGGACCAGGGATACATATCATAGATATTTGCGACCTGGTGATCGTATTCTCTGCGAAGCAAAAGTGTCACTTGATCAGGTGTGTGAACAGAGTGATCGAAAAATATGGCGCGCTATCTATCCGGCGAGCAACACCTGGGCGCGTCCAGACACCGTGAGGCCATTTTCGTTTCGAAAAGACGAAGCCAATCTACGCGCCATAGATATACAGATTGGAAGACTCGCCATCGATTTGTGTTGGATTCCTTACGCGGCCGGTCTATCCTATGCCATGCCCCGGAATCTGGAAGAGTGTGGATTAGGATTGGAATTGAAGGAGTGGTACGCTACGGTTTGGCAAACGGGTTACATGTCCCAAAGGGGCGGCGATTGCAAAGTATGGCAAACCGAAACATGCATTATGAAATCTGAGGCTGACCTTTCCTTAGCATTGGAGGCACCGTTATTGTCGACTCGTGGGCGGACATTTACTGACCTACCATGACGCAAGCGGAGAGCAGCGTTCAAGCATTCCTATCGCGAGTGCCGTCAAACTATCACGAAACGGCGTGGTCATGTATGATGTAACGTCAACCGGAGTCCTAGGCCACCGGCCGGAAGAGCTCGGGTCCTTCTCGTCTGGCAGCTCGTCATCTTCACACAGCACGGATATGGACACGGTACAGGTCAAGAATCAGTTCTCACTGACAATGGATAACGGAGAAGAGCTTGAGTTCGGTTGCCCGTCTGACGCAGAGCGAAATGAATGGGTTCGAATTATCTCTGCCTTTGTCGGTCGCGTACCAGCTTGTCCACAATGGCTTACACTGCAATGAACGATCTGGATGTAAAGCAAGCGTGTAGATTGTGACAATATGTTTATGATTTGAAAATCTTTGTGGTAGGGAAAGAGAGAGAAGGGGAGAGGTATGGCACTACATCCAATGAACTCTTAATCTAAGATTCAAGGTTCTCTTCCGGTTTGGCTTCTTCGGCCTTGTCCTTGTCCGTCTCTGTAAGATTGAACAGTATGAGCAAGATGTCAAACGGTCCAAGTATCCGTGCAACATACCCTCTTGTAGATCAGAGGTCCAAAGAGTCAGGTTGTCTCTCAACAACTGCATGATCAACGTAGAATCCTTGTAAGACTCTTCGCTTAAAGTATCAAGCTCCGAGATAGCATCGTCGAACGCAGATTTGGCCATGGAGCAAGCGCGGTCAGGGCTGTTTAGGATCTCGTAGTAAAAGACAGAGAAGTTGAGTGCGAGACCTAGGCGAATGGGATGTGTAGGAGGTAGCTCAGTTTGTGCTACAGAGAGAGCGGTCTTGTAGGCTTCGTGAGCAGATGTAGCAGCCTCTTCACGGGCATCGGCTGTGGCAAACTCCGCAAGATAACGGTGATAATCTCCTTTCCTATGGTTGTCCACGGTCAATCTGATACTGTCAACGGGCGAAAAATTACTCACATCTTGTAGTAGAAAACCTTTGATTCGCCAGCTTGAGCAGTGGGAATGAGATCGGTTGTCAACACGTTGAGGATATCCGTGCACACATCTGAGAGCTCAGACTCAATCTTTTGACGGTACCCCTTGATCTTGGCCACTTGAGCCTCATTGCCCTTGTTCTCTTCCTTTTGCTCAATGGAAGATACAATTCTCCAGGAAGCTCGACGAGCACCAATAACGTTCTTGTACGCGACACTCAAAAGGTTGCGTTCTTCGACAGTGAGTTCCATACCAAGCTGAAAGCAAATGAAGGTTAGAATTCGCACGTCAAGGGCGTCTATCGAGGACATGAGGTTCCCTTTCTTCCTTACCTTTGCAACATCCTATGTAATGTTTTCAAGTACTGATATCAGTAGCTGCTCACCGCGGATCAAAAGCAACAGGGTGCAATTCCAATTACCTTCATATAAGAAACCATTTCTGAAAGTAGCAAGAGGCACAATGGTTTAGACATATGTCGCTTACAAAAGACATGGCAACAGCAACTCACCATCATATCGCTCAGCCTGTTCGGCAAGCTTGGCCATATAGACCTGGAAGGTGGAAGAAGGCAATTGTTAGTTGCTAGAACCACTCGTTCACGCGTAGAGAGAAATATAGAATCTCGTCTGGCCATCATGGATCTCCAGTTTCCAAAACAATGCGCGTCGAAACTACCTCAAGTAGCTTCCCTTGTTCAAGTACTCGTGTCTTTCAGATTGCCGCTTACCTTGTTATCGCGTTCCTATGACAAAAATCAAGCAAAAGGTCAGATATAGGCTTCTCGAAGGTCGCTCTAAGCAATGCATGAGAGACCAACCGCATACTTACAGTAGCCATGACAATGGTGCGCAAGTGATAAGAGCAAGTAACGACGTGGAAGGGGCCGATAGCCCTCGAATGAGCCCTAACCCTAAGTGTATCACGTGAGATTGACGACATTAAGCTGAGGCTCACCGACTTTTCTGTTGAGTCCTTGTCCCCTATACCATCACGATTGGGCGTTGAGTGCACTAGTGCGTGTAGAGCAAAGCGTTCTGAAGCAAGCTACGTGCTTATTGAACGCAAAGAAACTATATCATCCTCAGCCGACTCAGCGGACCTCGGCAGAACCTCTTGGTGGAACCTTACGGCTTATCGTAGGCGGTCCCTTGAAACAAGTATCGGTGGCGCTCGCTTACGGTGCCGTCGGCTGGATTGAAAAAGCGAAGCTTGCAAGTTTTTATAGCCCCTTGACGTTGTCACCCCTAAAGTTGTAGCTTCGCAAGCAGAGTTTTCAAGCATATTATACGATGGGTCAAACACAATCGTCTTCCAGCGGCAATCCGTCATCAGCTCGTTTAGCTGACCAAAGAAGACGATTGGGACCACACACGGACCGAAATAGACGGCCAGCGGCTCGTGGAACCAACATAGATGCGGGTATATCGGGGCAAGAAGATGACTATACTGTCTCCGATCCCGCACAAAGCGAACCGATGACTTTGCCGCATCGCGCCATGCAAAGAGGTATGTAGCGATCTGCTTGGGTTCTAGTAACGTTGCAGTCTCACCTGACCTCTCTTAGTCACTGATGGTGAATACTATCCTTTCGACAGCTTTTCGTCAACAGAGAGCACATCACACACACCATCAAGCATCGCCTTCCCACCGTCGTCATTTGACAGAAGTCACCGCATCGCTAATAGCCGTTTGCAAAGACGACAGAATCATAGTGCGTACCCCACTACGGCGAGTCGAACACCATCGTCGTCTAATGCGCAACGCAACAACATTCGCGGTTTTACCTCTTCAACTTCCAACAGTTCCAGCGACTCAACTTCTCAATCAATTCCTGCAACCACCATGTCCCGATTACGTAGATTGCATGAACGCCTCCGTGAGCGGCGAAATCATAGAGCCGGACAAAGTGCGCTACCGAACATATATCCACGAGTAGACGGACCTCACCAGCCGATCTACGGTTCCATCGAACAAGAGAACGATCTGAGCGTTTCGAATTCGTTACGCGTGTTACATGCAGACCCAGGTCAAACAATATATCATCGAAGAAGCGACGACAATATGACAACTGCTTCTGTAGAGCGCATGGATACTCGTGAGGAGACAAGTCATCAAGACAGAGAGTTTCAGACTAGGGTAAACGCGCCAAACTTGCACTTGTCTGCGGTTAGCGAAGGAGATCTACCACAAGACACATCGTTAGCTTCATCGCCCATGTCTATGCAAAGCGTTTATAGTGAGCGAGCCTCTGCACCCGAACTTGCTTGTCAACCTCCAGTCTCGGAAATACGATCACAAGCTCTCGATGAGCGGTTCTCAACTCCGCACGATGCGTCTAATCTGCCATCTGTTCAAAACAATTCGATAGCTACTGCATCACACAACTTGAGCTCGGACGGCATGGTCGGCGTGCAGACGCTTTCCACTACCGGCAATTTCGATCAAGATGTGGACGACCTTGCAGTTCGCGATGGCGGTTCAAATCCCAATGTCACTGACACTGCAATTTCCCGACCCCGTGACCAGTCCAGTGATTCAGATGTGCACATTGAAGAATCTCATTCGGCCACTGATTTGACTGATTTGTCGGAATCCACATCCTCCGTTTCTGCGAATGGTTCAAGTCGCCACAGGCTCCTGAGCAGAATCTTGGCGGCTGCCTTCCCAGCAGTTTTGGGACGACTGTCGGATGATGCAAATGAAAGTGACATTAGACAATCGAACCTAAACACCGAAGATGAAAATGTAAGCACGGGAACACTTAGACGCCGAAGAACATGGGGGGCGCATGAAGACGACTCGTCGACCTCTTCGACCTCTCGTCGCAATACGTCAGGACGAGATGCCATCTCTCTGAATGGATTCGAGCAATTCCTCGATTTATTGGAAAATCAGAGCGATAATTTGAACGATGGAACCTCCGGAAATCAACCATCGTCACCCACAAGACGGCCCGATTGGATGGATGGGGCAAATGGACGCAATGGTGCAAATGGTGCAAACGGCGTTTCCTCCTTCATACGCTTCCTCAGAATACCCTCACTCGATATACCGACATCAGATTCGGCTTCCTCCGAGAGCAATGCAAACAACGGTGAATCAGCGGGTGCTGATAGAGGCAGTCGTTCCATGGTACCAGTTATCATCGTTGGGGTGCGTAGCCTTACACATCGAGAGCATTGGGATCGCCAAGATGACTCTGATCCCGCGCGTACAACGCGTCCACGATCTGTATCATCTTCCCTTACCTCACGGCACCCGCTTACCGTGGATTTTGATGGTGTTCCCATCCCTCATGAGACGAACACAGCTACATCATCTCTTGCCCCTTCGATATCATCATCCATGATCCCATCACGGCCCGTTGTGGATCCGCCTGCAGATTCCGATGCAAGTTCACAGCACTCCAATTCCGATGCAACCAGCGCAACTGGTGGTAGAGGTCAACGTGCTTGGGTAGTTTACATTTATGTGGCCAGACCCTACACAACAGACGGTACTCAGGACAACAACACTGATATGGCCGACTTTCTCCAAAACTTTCCCGCACAATCTGTTCTGCCAGGCTTATTGTCTGACAATCCTTCGTATGAGGACTTGTTGCTTTTAAGCATGTTGATGGGCAATGCTCGCCAATCTACAGCAACGCAAGCACAAGTAGAAAAGCAGATACCACAAACCCAATGGTCAATCAATCTCAAAGAAGAGGTGCTTGGCAATACAGAGCGTTGCCAAGTTTGTCTCACAGAGTATGAAGATGGAGAAGATGTACGACTCCTCAATTGCAAGCACGTATTTCATAAGGAGTGTATCGACAAATGGTTGACAGAAGGCAGCAATCGTTGCCCTATATGTCGCGGAATGCCGGTCAATAGAGACGAGAAGCCGGCGGAGCGAGACGAAAGCGCAGAGGTTATAACCTAAGCGGCATGAATAGCAAAAATAGACCGCACATGGTTGCGACTGTGTATATACATTGATATATTGAGAGGGGTGTAAAGCGACTTGGCCTGTACATGTAAGCAGATAGAATACACCACTCAAGTAATGTTATAGGTGCGTCCTGTCCAGCTTAAATTGTCTTGCATGTACCGTTTGGAAAGCTCTCAACGCGTCTTGCATGAATTGCTTCTTTCCGATGCACGCCAGGGCCTCCTCTATCGTCATCTAAACATGCTCTGTAAGTGCTGTTATCAGCCACGCCTGGCACGCACCGATTGCCTAATTCTCAGGCTTTGCTCTGGCCATTCATCCAGCACTTCATTCACCTCCATGGCATACACCCAATGCACAGTACCTGTCACATTGGGATTCTGCTTGCTAGGTTGGTCAAACCGGCCCACTTGAGCTGTAATTCGGCCGCGCAATCCCGCTAAGAAAATGCATAAGCATCTACTGGTGCAATAAGCGCCAACGCGGACCTTCTTCCCACGTCTCTCGAAGTGCAGCTTGCTCCACGGTCTCGTCATTCTCCCAACCGCCTTTGGGCTACGAAAGAGGGAGATGAGCGTCCCTGGATCCTTCGCCTTGTACTGCGACTTACATAGACAAATCGCTTGGGATGCCTGCGACTGGATATGAGGATGACGAGACCCGTTTTAGCATCATAGGGTATGCATCCGGCTACCTGTACAACAAGATGCCAAGCGATGAGCCACAAAGGTCAGCGCGCAACGTGAACAAGGCGTCAGGAACAAGGACAAGGAACGGCAAAGTGGTGTCAGTGCTAAGAATACTGAGAGCGGGAGAGACTGTACCTGGCGTGCCAGAGATTCATCGTATACCTGTTTATTCCGTCCTGTACGGGCTTCAAGGCTCATGAGGTTGTCCAACGGGCTGCTTTGACAGACAAAACTGTCAGCAGGGAATGCGGCTCGAAAGAGGCGCAGTCACACTGTCAATTCAACTTTGGGACATGCAAAATGTGCTGTTGTCGAAACGTACGATCTATAGGCTGGTCGCAACATGATGATACATATTATACACTGGTTGAACAATAAGCTGCTGGTATATTTGTGGACAAACACCAGTCGTATCTCATGGGAATGCGCGGTCCATTCCCGATTCTGGAATTTGCGCAATGAATTTAAGCCTTGGGATAATTGGCCGTGAAGAGACTTGCTAGGGTTCTGCGAGCTCCCACAAAAGGCTTACGGCCATGCATGGCTGTGTAGTTGTCAACGAGAATAATTTGCCCGTTGGCATGCGGGAAGACGACCAGGAGCTCCTCGGCGATGTCGACAATAGTTTGCTTGATCTCTCGGGTGATTTCAAAGTCATCGATGGTGTACTTGGCTTCAGAGTGACCGCGAGGGAGTCCTTCGAATTCAACGTCACGGCTACACGGAAGAAGCACGGTCAGGACCGGCACATGAAAGGTACAGGTTTGACAGGGCTGGATAACTCACATGAACGCATAAAAGTCGCCAAGCAAATGAGTAAATAGCGCCTTCTCGCCTGTCAAGGGATGAGCACGAATGCCTGGGACAACGACGTTGGTCTTCAAGCCGCCATCCTCAGTCCACTCCCACTCCAAGTTCAGACGCTTCAATTCAGCTTCAACGACAGCCTTGTCGTCAGAGTAAAATGCAGACTTCCAGGAGCGACCAACGACGGCCAATGGCTTGTCTTCCGCGGGGTAGTAGCGTTCGGTACGATAGCCCTAAGGCGCAATTTAGTACATGTGTAACCTCGACAACTTAAGTGGGGTCTCATGAGGGCACGTGTTGTATCACCCTAAATTGCCATTTCAGGAACTTTTGCTGGACTGTTCCACGCAACGGAACGAGTTCATTTCCCGACCTCTGATAGCGATTTGGCAGAAGGGGGGCGCCACACTTCCGTAACTTCGGCAAAAGGCGTCTGGATATACTAACCTTGGTTTCCAACGCTTCAATGAACTTGGGGCAAGCCTCCTTGACTCTGTTGTATAGCTCCACAGAGTGCAAGAGTGGAGTTTCTCCACCCGTTTGCGGAACGACGTCGCCGTAGAATAAAAGAACATCGGGGAAGTTGGTGGATTGAGCGAGCTCATGATGGGGATAGATCTCGTACTGGGGAGCCATTTCCGAAGCAGTTGCAACACGCTCGGCAATCTGTTGACGAGAAGCAGCGCCGTTGACATACTTGAAGTCACTCCAAGGTAAAACTATGCAGAGAGATTAGCGACTATTACCTGATTCACGCGCATATCCTAGCGATTAGGCGGTGACTTACCCTTGACAAATTGACTCACATCTTCACCTCCATGGATGGGAAAGTGCTGAAGGACAATTGCGCCATGATCCTTCAACAAGGTGGCAATCTCCTGCTGATGCTCCTTCACCCACTTTACAACATCGCTGGCGTCTTCACCTTCGACGAATTGAGACTCAAGAACAAGGGGGAATGGCTTGCCATTGTATGTGCGTTGACCTGGCACACTGCTTTGACGCGTTTTGGGAATGTAAGGTGCAGGGACCTCGGCTTGGAGCGCGGAGCCTTGGGGAGCAACGGAAGCAACAGTAGCCATGGTTACGATGTGTTTATGCGTAAGCTTTGAAAGCGAGAGACAAGACGTCCAAGTAAGCTAGGAAGCGGCAGACAGCAGCAGTCTCCTATGGGCGGTAAGCAAGAGATGGTCTTCTTGTAGGAGGAAAATCAGTCTTTAAATATGTCCAAACCTCTTGGATGTGACACCATCCCTCCCAAATCGGTCGGAAAATTGTGGAGCGAAAACCCTTACCCTGGCCAGTTGATTGCGCAGTTGATTGCGCACGAATTTTCTGGATCACGCAATTTGGCATTAATGGGCTTGGGGAATTCGCATGAATCGGCATCCACTCAAGGAGTTGTCGAACCTGCGCTGTTTACCAAACGAGAAAGAATTCGGCATGTTAAAAGCTATACTGGCTTGAAGAGATATGCCTGCTACCGGAGGAGTTGACAGACCGTTTCTACTATATCGAAGGCTCCGAACTTGTAAGGTTTCCTATACGCCAACTGAACAATATTGCATTCTTCAGCGCATCTGCGAAAGAGATGTACTGAACATAACACTGCCGAACATACGCTCAAGTACGATTGCGTGCACCAGCTTAAGAACCCTCCTTGTAAGGTTGTGGCCGACAATACCATTTATAACAATCACGTGATGTTACGAATAAGTTGGCTAATCAAAGGTTCCTTAACATCGAAAGCAATCTTGGTTTAGTGGTATAATTCTCGCCTGCCACGCGGGAGACCCGGGTTCGATTCCCGGAGATTGCATTTTTGTTTTCCACTTTTTCGTTCGCTGTCCACTCAGAATGTCGAAAATTGCTCTAGCTCTTACTGCTCCCCCTCTCAAAACTGGGGAAAGGTGGCAAGCGAATGACTCAACGTACATGTATAACCAACTTTGTTTTCAAGCACTCTTGTTGCCTTGAAGTCGCCAACTCTGGCGTCACTGAAGTGCCAATTGGTCACGCCGTCAAGAACCTCCCCGAGTAATTTGGTCTTCACCATCTTTTACTGCAAAAGGGTGGTAACTACACCGTTACTTCTCTTACGGAGAAAGAAGCCAGTAATTTTGCGTCGTTCCCGCTCACTGTGGGTGAGCTCCACGTCACGACATACCAATTCGCGTTTGTGCCCTACCACTTCAAGGTCATCGAGTTTCATTTACAAGGCCTCTCGAGCTCATGACCATCGACACATTCATGAGTCGTCACGCCAATTTTTGCCGAATATCGGAAAATTATGGCTCCTTGATTCACAGAGTTCTCCATTGCTGCACGCGTATTAACCGGCGAACTCGATATCGTAATCGAATGCGTCACTGACGAATTGAGTCTGCCTCCTCGCTTCATTGGCTACACTTTCCCGGGTTCCAACCATGAGTTCTGCGCTCGGAGCTCACAGGTCAGATCATTGCTTCCACGCATCCCTGCGTTTACTCTGCTGGCAGGCATCTGCGTGCTGAATGCATCTCTGCCCCTGGGTGTCACCACGCTTTCTCCCAGGCAAACTCGCCTATGCGGTGTTCTTATGCTCGAAAGCGCGAACCTCTCTGTTTGCCCACTCCAGCATGGTAAACCGATGAACAAATGCCCAACTTCCTAGGTAGTGGAGAATTTTAGACGGTCCGTTACTCCATTATAAAACAACCATTTTCTCCTAACGATACCGAATGCTTGCCTCGAAGCTCTCCACAGATCGATTCGACGGAGAGAGAGCCATAGAGCTAGCTTAGCAGGATGAGCAGGATCCGCAGGACCACTGAGTGCATACTCTTCTTGCCTTGGGGAAAAGCCTCACTGTCCGTCATCACCTGTCAAGTATATTACGTGAATAACCATACAATTGCCGGTCAATAATTCCATGAGCTTGCAGAGTCTCGCAGTGCACACATTTTGCCTACGTCATCATTTCCAACTGCAGTCCATTGATCGAGTTAAGTCGAACACTTGGAGACGCGCACAAGCACCACTGACAATGTCGGCGATGGACGTGGATCAGGCACCGGTGGACGTGATAAACAATGATACTGCTGTGGTAGAGAAGGAGGCAAAGGGAAAGGGCAAGAGTAAAGATGCCAACCGACAGCGGTTCGAAGTCAAAAAGGTAAGCCGAGTGGCATCACTCGTTGTTCAACTGGCTAATGTGGTCCATGACTTGACTAGTGGAACGCAGTCGCCTTGTGGGCTTGGGGTATGTGTCTTGTGTGAACTTGTTGCTTTGCAAGTCGAATCTGAACTGTGCTTCTCTCTAGACATTGTCGTTGATAACTGCGCCATTTGCCGCAATCACATTATGGACCTCTGTAAGCACCTTGCCTTCTATTATGCGGTTCTCCCAGGGTTGTATGACTAACTCGTCACCTAGGTATTGAATGTCAAGCCAATCAAGCGTCTGTCACGTCGGAAGAATGTACTGTAGCCTGGGGTATATGCAATGTGAGTATGCAGGGCACCGCAGGCGCCTTTGACTTAACGATTCGTAAACAAGTGGCTGACACTATGTATAGCACGCCTTCCACTTCCATTGTATATCACGATGGCTCAAGAGCCGACAAGTATGTCCATTGGATAACCGGGAATGGGAATTTCAAAAGTAAGTCCTTGTCTTGACATTTGGAGCTGTCAATTAATCACTTTCACTTTGCAATCCAGATACGGGCGATAAACTACATGTATATATCCCATGTACATTACTTTGCGGTCTGAGGTCGTATCGTACAGCATTAAATGCGGAACTGGCGACCCGTTGTGGACATCCGCCACATTTTGCTTCAGTGAAGACTTAATTTATAGTTGTAGCAGAAACTACAACGCGACTAATTTACTAGTCCTATTCCCCTATGAGCGCGGTTCGCCAGGACAAGTCTCACAACATGATCATACATGAGACCAGCCAACAACCCTCCGCACATGGGTGCAACTAAGGGAACCATGTGTAATATTTGCGAGCAGAAAAGACTTTCCAGCCCCAGCCGGTCATGGACATGAGTACTCTCGGTTCAAAGTCCCTAGCAGGATTCAAGGCGAAGCCAGTCTGTGAACCAACCGAAGCGCCAATGGCCATAAGCGCCAATCCAACAACCACAGGCTGAAAATCGGGCCCGGCAATCGAATCATCGTCACTTGTTGCCAATACAACAGTGACCAACAAGAAGGTCCCAACCAATTCGGTAAAGAAAGCGCCGAACGTACCGACCCAGGGCTCAGGATAAGTAGCAAAGATGGCTCGCGTCTCATGCGTATAGCCACCGTGGTTTGAATGGCGCAGGGATGGAAGGTAGACGAGATAGACAATCAAAGCGCCTACAAAGGCACCAAGAAATTGACCAATGATGTAGACAGGTACTTTGGCCCAGGAAAACCCTCGAAAAATGGCGCGCGTCAGTGTGACGGCGGGATTGAGATGAGCGCTCTACAACAATGATTGAGTAACGCCTCGGACTCGATCTCATTATCACGTACCGATACTCCACCAGCAATGTAGCAAGCCAGAGTCAGACCGATACCAAAGCCAAAATTGATGGCGATCCAATCGCCTTTCTCCCCTCCACTGAGCACGGTGGATGCTTTAAACATGGGATGAATTATCGATGGTTAAGATCAATAAGCACTTACCAATCGTTCCTGTACCAAACATCACAAAGGCTGCCGTACCAAGGAACTCTGCTGCTCCCTCACGGTACTAGAGTTGCGGAAAAGATTTAGCATCCATACCTGGCAGACACTGGCATCTTGTTAACTCACATGCCCTTTGATATTATCCCAAGCTGACATGGCTTCATTACGAACATTGTTCAGTAGGGGTTGTCTTTCGGCCATACTTGACTTGAGGTTGTAGAGAGTGAAGGTATGGGTATTCGGCAGCCGGTTACGCCCAATATATAGATTCATGCAGCCTTTCGGCACTCCTCGAGAAAATTTCCCAATAAGGGATTCGACTTTATGAGCGCGCGCGAAACTTAAACGTCTGGGGAATTTGCAATTAAAAGAGGATAGGATGATTGGCAAAAGGGATTCTGGGGATATATCCATATTTACACAGAAAAGATTACGACAATTTGCTGAGGGATTGATCAAGTATGACGATGGGCTACTGCTGTCCAACCAAATGCAACAATTGACCCTTCACGCCTTCACGCCTTCACTGGGTGCCGTCGGAGCATGCGCTTGATCTTTGTCCTCTCTCCATCCTTCATCCCATCCAATCGCAACTTTGTCCCACGGATCTTCGCCATTCCTGATTGTTTCCAATGTCATTTCAGCGGCATGGAGATACGGTTCATGAATCACTCCATAACCTGGAAACTGCAATGGCTCACTTCCCCAAAGTGCATCTGCCTGAACAATCGACCGGATAATCTTACATACATGTACTTCTTCGTGTTGGATGGTTGCATCAATGACGTGTGCCCAAGGGTTGGCTGTGTTGGTCTTGAGTTTGGTCTGATATCGATCCAGAACAACCGGGTGTAAAGCAGGACGACCACGCGAACAGTACCAAGCCAGAGTCATGGCCAAATGGGACCGCAGAAGCTGAGTCTGGTGAAACAACGACATACTAGGCAGCCAAGCTTGAAGCATCAGGATGGAAGTCACCGCATGCATGCTAAGGAGTGCAAGTCGGTAAGTGCAAACGCTTCAACGCGTCGCGGAAATCAAACATACAGGAAGAAGTCAAACTTGATCTTTCGGCCAGGACGAGGCGACATTGCATATGCCATGATGCACGCTTGGTATAGTTCCTTGAGCCTTTCTTTTACATCCTGCTCCGATTCTGCTAAACAGTTAGCTTATGATTGACGCCTGTTTGGCTTAATGCTTACCCTGAAGCTCCCACATACTAGCGTACTTGATGATGTGAGGCAAAACACCATTTTCAATCACCTTGTAAATCTTTTCAGACTGTGATGGTTGAGGCAGAGTTTTTTCGATCTCCTTGTCGGCTTGGACTTCTTGAAAAATCTGGAGAACCGACTTCTTTTGACTGGAAGACAAGTGTAATGCGTTCAATGCCGATGTAATCCCAGGATCACCATCGTACTTGAAGTTTCCCTTCTTGTCATACATGGGAGCAAGTCGGCCGTGATGAACACCGGCTTGCGCCAGTCCCTCGGCGGCGAGAAGATCGGAGCCGAATTCCATGGCGTAGCCAATGACAATCAGTGGATGATATGCGCCAGCTATGACTCGGTACACCATGTCCGGATGGAACGCGTATTCTTCGACAACCTTGGCCCGACCATTCTTCTTTATTTCCTGAGTGAAGAACTCAAGCAGGTCGGTGTAATTGCTGTCACCAAGTGTTAGCCTTCTCAATAAGCGCAGAACCCCACTCACGTTTCATCGTCGCCAACAAACTCGTGGAAATTCTTGGACGTCAAGTTGAGACCTTTTGAAGGCAACTTTGCTCTTTGGTATCTTGCATGATCGTCGTAGATGGCTTGTAATCGCTCAGGACTCGCGCCTATTGAGAACGCAGCAAGAATATGATGACTCACGTGGCTACCAGGCACAGAGCGTTAGGCACTTGCATCCTAGTGGTCAATGACGTACTTGTGGAAACCACCGGTAGTATAAAACACATGATGATCATCATAATCCTGCTTCAACAACGCCTCCACCTTCTCGCGACTCTTGACAGTTGGTCCAGGGAACCTTAGTCCATAAGGACTACTCAGGTGAATGCTAGTATCCATCCTTTTGGCCGCAGAACGATCACTGTCCCCACTTTTATGGATTCGTCATGCATCATTTGTGACAGCGATTTGGGTAAATTGGCCTGTTCCGACCATCGTAAGACGTGGTGTATCATCCGGGGGAACCTTGGTTCAGTGCGGGCATTAGTAAGACTATCCCAGGAATTGTCAGTATACATAACAAACATTCAGGGTATCAGTCATGCATTCGAGTGCTGAGTCATGGCACGGCTGCAAACAGGATTTGCATCGCCCACTTTCTCACGCTTTGACATTACCAATGGAGTACATTCAGGGTCCTTTCGATTGTGGCGAGAGTGTCAGGGAGATACAGTAAGTAAAATCTTGCGCGTCATTTCTTTTGCGGTAGTTTCTATTAACGCTCATTCGAAAGTAAATAGTGGAGTCAATTCGACAGCACGACGTGAACCTATTAGGTCTTACACGGCACCTAAGCAGTTCAACGAGCGTCTGTCACGTAGCCGCAATATTATCCTGTAAACACAATGTGTACTGTACAAATTTGGAGATCTTGCAGAACCGTTGCACGCTAGCTTCTAGTTGCTCCCCTAGCAAGCAAACGTGCGGAGTTTGCAAGTTCTAGTTGCATTACTCTTGAATTAGAGAAGGTGTTGGGCTTGTGTTAATAGCACTGCCCGAGAGTGCGGAAATCGTCGTCGAGTTGCGTCGCCGATCGGACCTTCCCGTAAAACTGAACGTCACGGACATGCCGACGGATACAGTCATGGTCGACAAGCATGGCAGCAAGTCCAATGCCGTTTGCCGCTTCTATGGCACCAGCCAAGGTTGTCGGTCGGGTGACGATTGTCGTTTTCGTCATGACGGTCAAGTCAACGGGAACCACGGGAATGATGGTCCCGACAAATCGGAGTCGCGACCGAACGACGCTTTCAAGAGTGAAAGTATGGCGCAGCAGCCTGAAAATGGCGCTAATGATCGAAAGTCAAGGTCCCGTCGTCAGACGAGTGACGCCCCAATCTCGACTGCGCCACAATGGTACACATTTAAACATCCGAGTCGAGGTCCAATGACTACAAAACACAAAAAGGTGAGCGCGGCCGAGAGAAAGGCAAAAGCCAAGGAGAAGAAGGCGCAGAAAAAGCTAGACATGCAAGGTACGGATAACCAGGCTCCAGATGATCTGCACTTGCACAATATTTATCGATCTGAATAGATACCCAAAGCTCCTCCGGCAACGGCACGCCAAAAACTCCTCTGACGGAGGCTGTCGTAGAGGCTGCAGCAGGTAGCACGAGTCCCAATACCTCTGAGGTGCAAACGCATATCTATGTGGCTACACCGAAACTTTCTGCCCGCTTGCATCGACCGGCAGTGTCCAAACCTGTGAGACCGGCAAAGGTACGGTGCGAAAACTCCTATTGGCCGATGACTTACCATCCATTAGGCTCAAAGCGAAGGCATCGTAGGTGCTGTCGAGCGTGCGCAGGTGGAAAGACGATACCGAGCGAATTACGAGGAGACAAGGTAAGCCGCAGGATTACCTCCTACTTAGGCGCAAGCAAAGTGACATGTCGACTTCAGGCATGATGGGCATATTCTCGTAAAGATATCAATGCAGCCATCAGATCCGGATTTCCCGTTCGAGTTGGAGAATCTCAACGTTGTCATTGATATGCCGCAGGATTACCCGAAATCACCCTGTACGTTAAAAGTAGAGAACACCGACATACCCGTGGGTTTCACTAGGTGAGCAGCAGCGATCAACTTCGATATGCGTGACTTATTGGCTTTACTAGAAACCTCGAAACTGGTTTCCTCCAACATGCCCGAGAGAATGCGTCTTTAGATGATGCGCATCGTCAGACTTTGCTCGCTCAGCTAAACTGGCTGGACAGAAATCTCGAGTCCTTGCTGACAAAGGCTCCAGTTGCAACCATGCGCTTTGTTCGCAATAATGCCTCATTATTCAACGACACCGGGCAAAGCCGATTTAGCCCATCGACCCCAACTCCGTTCACTGCAAAAGAAGCGGCTCCCAAGCCTCATACTCAAGAGACACCGACAGCTCCAGAACTGTCGGCTCAGCCTGAATATACAGCTGCCCAACTGCAAGAGGCGACCACAAAAAAAGGCATTCAATTGCGTCAGCTTGAGACACGATTTCCCGGCAAATATACCCGCCATTGGTCGCAAAACCGCAAAGGGGATATCATCGACCTTCCCTTTACACCTTCTGATGACTCTATTAAGGACGTTGATAAGGGCCTGTCCGCGTTCTCTATTGCTTTGTTCGTGCCGGAAAATTACCCTCTGGATCCTTGCACTATTGACATTCCTCGAAGCACCATCACTTCATGGCGAAAGAGGTATGTCTCGCAATGGTGGGATCCGGATTCGAAACTCATGCGTTACTAGTGCAATCATTCATTCTTTCAATGAGCATTGTGCAAGCGAGAAAAATATTTCGTTGTTTCAGCAGTTAAATTGGCTTGATCGAAACCTGTTCGACATTGCCAGTTCGGCGAAATCAACAAATGATCCAGTGGTGAAAGACATACAGAATCGTGATGATGACAAACAGAATCCTCCTTCAGCTTCAAATGCCCATGCCGAGACCAAAAGCACCATTTTTGATGAAACTGACCAGCCACCGTCATCTCGAATCATTTACACAAATACAGCGAGTCTGGGTCCAAATGATCATACTGATGAGGACGATGAGTCGTCAGACGAATCCTACAGTGATTCATCGTCGGACAGCGAGCATTCGGATGGATCAGAGGCGGAAACGGAGAATGGACAAGCGGGATCATCAACCCACTCTCCAGATGCACAGATTCGCAAAGGCATCGAAATACGCTTTCCGGAAGTGGTGATGGAAAATATCTCGCTTGTTGAATGCTGCGAACTCAATCTAGTTGTCAAATGCTCTCGGTGCAAGGGTAATGTGGACGTGGAGCAAATTGCCGCTGTCGACGCTACTGACGCGTCATCACGATCCGAGAAATGGATCACATGCACAACCTGTACGGCTCTGCTGGGTGTACGCTATTACAAGTGTAAGTGAACATTGACCCCATGCTTTCAATCCACTACTCACTTCAACCTGCTGCGCAGATTTGTTGCACCAGCACTCTCTAGCACTTGGTCTACTTCAGCTTGTCGGTTGTTCTCCGTTCGATGTGCTGCCTTCCAACTATGTACCAACTTGCGAAAGCTGCACAAAACCATCCGTAGCGGCGCTTAAGGGAGTAGGCAAGAATCAGATCACCTCAATGTCTTGTCGCTCGTGTCACACTAAGATGAAGTTTGTCATCAAGGAAGTCAAATTTGTCAGAGTTGGAGTTGTTGGCAAAGAGGACTCCGAAAGCAAGCTACATCCGAGTGAGAATGATTTGCGAAAATTGAAATACAAAAAGAAGCAAAGTTTGCGTGAGATGGGGATTCTGGTCGGTCAGGTATGGTTTGATCGATGGCTCAAGACAAACTGCTCATGGCTTTTCACAGCAACTACCGCACAAAGGTACTTGCAAACATTATGGTAAATCTTATCGCTGGTTCCGATTCCCGTGTTGCTCAAAGGGTATATCAAAAACTAAACAATTGGTAGCTTGCTAATGCAAATCACAGTCTATCCCTGCGATACATGCCATGATCGAGCAGAAGACCACGAACACGAATATGCAAAACGAATCATTTGTGGCCTGTGCTCACGAGAACAGCCCTATACCAATAAGGCTTGTGTTTGTGGGAATGATATGACCAAAAAGAGTGGTGGAGGATTCTGGGAAGGTGGCCAGGGTGTGCGTGATAAAGCACGCATGAACCGCAAGGTAGGCTCCATACAGGGCGTCGAGGATGACATTACTCATATCCAATTTGCGTTGCAGGATCCTCATAAGCATAAAGGCGCAAGCAAAACGACTTCTAAAAAGCAAAGTCGCGTTGGAAAAGCCGGCTCTGAGAAAGCCAATAAGAGGGAGTAGAGTTTAGGACTATACAATTTGGGAAAATAGACTCCATACAAGATATCATGCGTCTGGTTGAGCGAAATCTTCTTGCCTTCCATGATGACGTCTAGGCGGCTTCCGATTCCTGCGTAAGGTGCGCCGTAGTCCAGGCATTACTGTTACCTGAGCTACCAATCTGGTAGCTGACCATGAATGGTAAAACGTTTTTCATGGGCGCTGGTTGAAACTTACGCCATCTCTCGTTCTTTGCTTGACGGCGTAAATATTTGCCGTGTCAAATTATGTCGGCGCAAAAAACGGCGCCAAACGTGAATTTCCTTTTTAGGTAATGACATTTATGGCTCTCATGCGATTGGTTTGATCCTTGGCCGGTGTCACCGCGACCTGAAGTGCATTTATAGCTGGGTGGATGTTCGAACGGCGATCAGGCAACGTTTAATCTCTTATCGCTTCCTCTCAAGGCAAATCAATCAATCAATCAACAACGATGAGAGTTCTCGTCCTTGGCGCTACTGGTTTCATTGGCAACGGCGTTGCTCAAGCCTTTGTTCGTAATGGCCACTTTGTGTATGGTCAAACACGATCTTCCAGCAAGGCGGCTCAATTGGCTGCACAAGAAATGACACCAGTCGTCGCTGATCCCACTAAACCCGAGACCTGGACGCAACTGCTTCAAGACGACGTCGATCTCGTCATCGATTGCTCGGCCAGTATGGCTGACCTCAAATCGCTCGCCGAAAGCATTGTCAGCGCAGTCAAAGAAGCCGGCAAGAAACGTCCTTCCGGTTATCCTCCATTGAACATCATATACACTTCTGGGACCTGGAATCACGGCAATAACAGAACAAAGATTGTCACTGAGCTGTCGCCTACGACTTCACCCATGGAATTGGTTGCTTGGCGATCGGCGGTAGAAAAGACTGTCCTCGGTGCTCCTGAAGTCAATGGCATCGTGATCCGACCCGGTCTGTTGTATGGTTACAGTGCTTCCTTGCTCGCAACATTGTTCGAACAAGCCGAGGCTACCAAGCAGGTGTCATGGTACGGAAAACCAGGTGGTCGTTTGGGTGCGATCCATATTGACGACTTGGCTGATCTTTATCTACGTGTGGGAGAGGCATCACCTACTCTCAAAGGCATCGTCTTTGACGTGGTCAACCCAGCTAGCGAATCAACAGACGATGTACTCAGGGCCATCGCTCGCGTCACCGGTGCTGACCCCAACATCGTCTACAAGGAGATCACTAATCCATTCGAAGCTTGTATGGCATCCTCCCAAATCTGTCCTCCCTCTCTTGGTCGCGCATTGCTGGGATGGTTTCCAAAGAAAAGAAGTCTAGTCGACGGCATGGATCAATACTACGCTGCTTGGAAAGCTTCGCGTTCGTAGAAAGTCTTGTAAATTGTGTGTCATTTCAATGAGAAATTTAAGTTTTGCCTTAGCTGGCTCTAGCATGCGGTCCTGTCGGATCAATGAACTTGACATTCGCAGTCTACTACTGGTGAATAACAGTTGCTTATAGCCCCAAGCAGTTGAACAGCCATGATACGAGATCATCTGGTTTTCGTTTTGACAGCCGAGGTAGAGTACGGCAACCGTCCGCTTATTCCCGATATAGTCACAGTGCCGAGTAAAGTAAGACAAGACCATCGATAAGTCAATGCGTAACTCGGAACGAGAAATTGAAGACAAGTGATGGAGCAGTGGCTAACGTCCCGTGGGTATCCGTTACACTCAATACTGTGCAACGTTTCAACACAATACAATTAGTGGTACCTCGCCACAGAGTATGCAATGGTGCCGCCTAACGCGACCGAACACTAGACACGGACTACAGCCTCAAAAAATCAACGGCTAATCTTCGTTTGATTAGCGGTAATCAACCGAGAGCTCGAAATCGTCAGATGTCCATCGGACTTTGAAAAGAGTTGGGACTCACTAAAAGAGGCGAAATTCCAGGTGCATTACGGTTCTTGGCGTTATCTCTTTCAACTCAACGGGATTGTAATCCGGGAGTTTGGGCATTTTAGTGTGCATACCATTCTTCTACGAGTCTAACGTGCTTAAAGGCGACAGTTCCGTTCACACGTGGTATATCCGATACGACTTCCACCATGATCAAGCTGGCCATGTAGCGTTCACAATGACTGTCGAGCGTTAAACGTCCCAGATCAATCCAATCACCGCCTCCTTTGCATTTTGATATCTTGCCGCATGTCATACTGTCTGCATTGGTGGTTCTGTTCCTAAACAAGACGCCTCGATTCCGCAACAGCCCTTTTTTCCTGGTACAGTACCGTGCGAAGTCAATCTAGTGGAGTTAGAATTACCATTTTGAGCAGAAAAGTAGATCATGTGTCGGTCAATTTCTAAAGGATCGGATTGCCACATTTGTCACCTTCTGAGTGTTCCATCTCGTGTGTTGTGGGCAAATGCTCAGAACAGGCAAGTTGATATATATTTGGGCATGTTAAGGGTACTGGTCGTATGGAGCGAATCGGCGATCCTGGTCTGTCGCGAAGTTCTCTATCGATCTTACCGACGTCGACCGATTACCGAGACCGGGATTTGCCGTCGGCCGGTGGCAGAAAATGCGCTTAGTCTTGCTCCAGGAGAACCTGACACCGAAGCCAGACTCAGCCGCTATTTGAAGACCGACGGTATCACGCCCCACTCATTGCCTATCCAAGTTAGGTGTTTGACTTCCTTAATTACCCAAGAACCTTGAACGGATGCCTTCTATGGCCATTTTGGCCGTATTTGGCAACGACTCCTAATTCAGGATCCATTGGAGGCGTTTTGTGCCTAAATGTAGTGTAACCCAAAGATTCGGGAGGATTGCAACCAATGAAGAGATTCGGTTGTACACCAAGACCTAGTCTCTGAAGTACATACAGGGCCACGCGGGATATATAAAAGCGGGGAGATCTCGCAATCGAGTTCG
Source organism: Bifiguratus adelaidae (assembly GCA_002261195.1). Classification (NCBI taxonomy): domain Eukaryota; kingdom Fungi; phylum Mucoromycota; class Endogonomycetes; order Endogonales; genus Bifiguratus; species Bifiguratus adelaidae. The sequence goes on from MVBO01000001.1 coordinate 401,867, forward strand.
CCGTGCTTGTCAGCTTGTAGCTGGGTTGATAATTTTCCACTGACCGGACACCAAGCCTGCGTTGACATGGCTGACTACCAGAACGATCAGGACTTGCACTACCGAGGCAATGCAACAGCTGAAGCTGTGAATGATGGAGTCAACGAGAATGCGCCCGGTGCTCATGCAAACAACGAATATGTCGACGAGAAATACCAATACAACGATGTCAAGGACGTTGAAGGCGACGAAGAGCAGATTGAGGAGGACGAGGAGGACTCGCCTATTGAAGAAGTCCGCGCCGTCGTCTCCAACAAAGATGACCCAACTCTTCCCGTCATGACGTTCCGTTTCTGGTTGCTCGGTATCACCTTTACCGGTGTCTTCGCTTTCATTAACCAATTTTTCTGGTTCCGTTCAAACCCTTTGACCCTCACACCGCTCGTGTGCCAAATTGTCACGTACCCTCTCGGTAAGGCCTTGGAAAAAGCTCTTCCTCGTTCGCGCTTCTTCAATCCTGGTCCCTTCAACATGAAGGAACACGTCTTGATCGTCGCCATGGTTAACTCCTGCTACCTAACCGCATATGCTATCGATATTATCGTCATCCAACAAATCTTCTATAAGCAGCCCCTTGGCTTTGGTGGTGGTATCTTGCTGGTCTTGACCACCCAATTTATCGGTTACGGTATGGCTGGTTTTGCCCGTCCTTACTTGGTCTACCCCTCCGCCATGGTCTGGCCGAGTGATTTGGTTAACATTGCTCTCTTCCGTTCTTTCCATGATCAAAAGTTCGCCAACGCTCAAGATGGTGTCAAGGGACCTACTCGTTACAAGTTCTTCGTCATTGCCATGACCTGTCAATTCGTCTACTACTGGCTTCCTGGCTATTTCTTCTCCGTCCTTTCCACTTTCTCGTGGATGTGCTGGATCAACCCCAACAACATCGTCCTTGCCCAAATGACTGGTTACTTTGGTCTTGGTATGGGGATTCCCACTTTCGATTGGAATGCTATCACTTCCTGGTTGTTCTCCCCTCTCGTGGTACCTTGGTGGGCTATTGCCAATATTGGTGTTGGTTTCGTTCTCCTTGCTTGGGTATTGGTTCCCATTCTTTACTATAGCAACGTCTGGAATGCCAAGGAATTCCCCATTATAAGCTCTGGCTTGTTCACTACCACCGGCCAACGGTACCCTGTTCTCGATGTGCTCACGCCTGATCTCATTCTCAATGAGACCGCGTATGAGGAGGTTGGGCCCCTTCGTATCACGGCCTTCTTTGCTATTACCTATGGTGTTGGTTTCGCTGGTTTGGCCGCTGTTCTTGTTCACACCTACCTTTACCACGGAAAGGAGATTTGGGCCCAATGGAAGGCTTCTCGCCACGAGAATGAAGATATTCACCGCAAGCTCATGCGCGAGTATCCCGAAGTTCCGACTTGGTGGTACGCTATCATCTTCGTTGTTGCTTTCTCTTTGTCATTTGTCGTCGTCTATGTTTGGCCTATTCACCTACCCTGGTGGGGTCTTTTCCTTTCTATCGGTTTATCTGCCATTTTCCTTATCCCCATCGGTATTATCCAAGCCCTTACCAACCAACAACCCGGTCTCAACGTCATTACGGAGTTCATCATTGGTTTCGCCTATCCTGGTCACCCCATTGCCAATGTTACCTTCAAGACCTACGGTTACATTTCCATGACACAAGCTCTTTCTTTCTGCCAGGATTTGAAACTCGGTCATTATGCCAAGGTTCCTCCTCGTTCCATGTTCATCGCTCAATGTGCTGGTACATTCATTGCCTGCTTCGTCAACTTGGGTACCGCCCAATGGCTTATGAGCAGAGACGGTGTATGTACTACCGATGCCAACTACTCGTGCCCCAGCGCCTCAGTTTTCTATTCGGCCTCCGTCATCTGGGGTGTCATTGGTCCCGCTCGTCAATTCGGTAACGGCTCTCCTTACCAACCTGTGTTGTGGTTCTTCTTGATTGGTGCCGTTCTTCCTATTCCATTCTATTTCCTCTCCAAGAGATTCCCCAACAGCTGGGTCAAGTACATCCACATTCCTCTTATCTTCAACGCCACCGGTATCATGCCCCCGGCTTTGCCAATCAACTTCTCCATGTGGATCTTCGTTGGATTCATCTTCATGTACTGGATGCGCAAGTATCGTCATGCTTGGTGGCAAAAGTACAACTACATCTTGTCCGCTTCCCAAGATTCCGGTCTTGCTTTCGGCATTCTCATCACCTCCATCTGTCTTTTCTTTGCCCCTTGGTACCCTGTCTGGTGGGGCTCTGATGCTTTGAACCTGGTTGATCACTGTGACAACGCATATGTGAGCTACAATGCCTTCTACGCCGCCCAGGCCGCCGGACCCTAAACATTTATTCCCATGTATTTCTTTTAATGCTCTTTTGTATCGCTTGAAATCCGGTCATGGATAATAAACTGCATTGGACAGATACCTTGTACCTTGCGTGTACAAGGTTGAGTTGTTGTGGTTACCAATCCGTGAATCGAAACTTCAGTTTGCCGTCGTCCTTAGCGTAACAATCAGGTACTTCTTCTTTTACGAACGCTACATTCGGTTTGACAAGCATTCGTGTTCCCTATCAATGGGATGAGGACGCAAGCAGAATCCTGGAGAACTTAAGGTTGTCATTGGCACAGCATCTATCCTTCGACATCGTCCCAAGTGCCAGTTACAGAGCTTTGCACTTTCAGTGCGCGTCCCAATGTCCATGTCCTGATTCGGTGAAATTCGAGTCATTTCGAGAGCTAAGCCACCAAAGTTCTTTTGACTTTGTTCCCTTGACGGCATGGTAAGTATAGCCTACCGCACAGGTAGCTCTTGACACTAGATAAGGCATGCTGCTCGCCTGTGCCCTCCCGCTTGTCAAGGTACAATATCTCATTCCACCTTTGCCTTCTTTCAGAGTACTCCATTATTGATTGGTGTCGGAGTGGCGGCGGCCGCAACGGTCGGTCGAGTTGGCCTAAAAGCCTTTAAAGAGTTTCAAAAACGGCCCAAGGCTGCTGTTCCTCGGTTTGTAAAGTATCACAAGGGTGGATTCGAACCTAAAATGAACAAACGGGAAGCGGCGTTAATCTTGGGTTTAAGGTATGGTCGAGACTTGCTACGACGCATTGGTTCAAAGCGTAGCGCGCTGCGAAAAGTCTCCCGGTGACTTATTGACAAATCCTTTTTGCAGAGAGTCCAACATACAAAGCGCAAAATTGAAGGAGGCTCACAGACGCATTATGCTGCTTAATCACCCGGATCGCGGCGGCTCACCCTATCTCGCCAGTAAGATCAATGAAGCCAAGGAATTTTTGGAGAGCAAGAGTCGATAGTTACCTCAGATACCATAGTTCATGTCTGTATATAGTTACTTTAGATGCATGCAACAAGGTTGTACGTCTTGCGTACAATTAGAGCAATTCAGAGCAGTTTTCTTCCTACACCTTGCATATCTGCCAACGCTAACAGGATATCGGATAATCGCCAATAGCCGCCATAACCGAGCCAACGGAGAATAACGGGCAGACCTAGCCATTCTCCCAATAAGCGCAACCACGGCTTCTTCATGTCCCCGCGCAAAGCATATCCGACACCGAGATGGTTCAATCGATCCAGAAAGCCATGAGATGCATACAAACGCTTGCTAAAATCTCTGTAATTCTTGAGCTTTTGGGGTGACCAAGCGCTTTCAGCCATGGCGCACAGACGAGGGAATCGTTGAAAATCAAGACGAGGTCGACTGGGTACCCATTCGCTCCACATGGGCGCTTCGACGCCAATAATTTGTCGTTCAAGTGCTTCAGCGTCTAGTTCTGGAAAGAGATGGTTCGGTTCGAAATTGTAAATGTCGGCCAAGGACGTGAAATAGTGCGAATGATCTATATAATAGGTTTGGAAATCGGATAAGATGACCTTGCGATCTGGATGCTTGAGCAAATGCTGAGCTGTCTCGTCCCGGCCTAGCCACCAGTACTGAATCACAGCAGACGGCTCCAACTCATCGTAAATCATTTCGTTCCAGCCGACGATAGCCTTGCCCAACTTTTCCTTAAGAAATGTGGTCATTTGCCGGGTAAAGTAATGTTGAAGAGCACGAGCATTCGGAATGTGTTCTGGATCTGACTGTCGAAGTTCTTGGCACCGTGGACACACTTCCCAGCGATCATGTGGTGCTTCATCTCCACCAATGTGGAAATACGGCGCTGGAAAGATGTCTGCCGTCTCCACGAGAACCGTCTTAAGGAAGTCATACACCAGCGGATTGCTCGGGCAATAGGTATCCTAAACCGGTCTGTCAGTAATCCAAGCATTATGATTAGCGGGACCCTTACCTTGAAGACTCCCCAGGTGGTAGCGACTTCCATGCGTCGTCCAGTGCACCCTAGTTCTGGGTACGCCGCCAACACCGCCACTGAATGTCCAGGCATGTCAATTTCCGGCACCACCATGATATGGCGCTCAGCGGCATACTGCACAATCTCTCGCATTTGAGACTGGGTATAAAAGCCTCCATGCGGGACATTGGACATGATGTGACGGCCTAGCCAACCTGGTACCATGCTTCCACTTCGCATGGATGAGATGCTTGTCAACTTGGGATAGCTATATGCATGAAAATAAGTGGGGTCGCTACAAGCTGAAACGAATGAACGAAAAGCTCACCTGGGCACTTCGATTCTCCACCCTTGATCTTCGGTCAAATGCCAATGGAACACATTCAACTTCATCATGGCCATGAGATCAAGCGTCCGTTTGACCTCTTCTACGCCATGAAAATAACGTCCATCATCCAACATGTGACCTCGATGCGCAAAACGGGGTACATCATCAATGAACAGACAAGGAAGCGTCAGTGGTTCTTTGCTTGTCGGCATGGCCACGGGTGCCCACGGGTAGGTTTGAGCCTTGATGGGTAAAAGCTGAATGAGGGTTTGAATACCGTAAAATATACCCGTCGGATTGGGCGCTTCGATATCTATCTCCGTTCCTTTGACCTGCAGCTTGTAAGATCCATCCACATAGGCTCGATCGGATGCAGCGGTATCGCTGGAGCTCGTGAGCTTGATGCAGAAGTCTGGCGTGGCGTTGTCCTCCACAGGACCGAGCGATACGGTCACAAAGGGGACAAGGAGTTGTTGGACAAGGTGAGCGTTTGCCTTATTTCCAGGACTAAACGCTACGGAAACAGAATCAGGAATAGTGACCTGTATACCGTCTTCCACAAGGTAGCTAGGCGCAGGTATGATATTCACTGTCGAAGCCATAAGAGAGCAAGAAAGGTGGAACTGCTCAGGAAAACAGTTGGTCAATTGCGGCAAGCTTGCGAATTTCCTTTTTTGGCAAGTTTCCTTTCATATGCAGCAAGCCAAATGAACTTTTCGCGCACGTGAAACTGCGCTCTCACCAACCGGGAAAGTACGGAAAGTTCTGACATGTGTAGAGTATCAATGTACAATGCTCACTCGCTACTCTTCTTTTTCTTCTTCTTCGGCTTATCCTCCTTGGGTGGTACAAATGCCTGTTCTCTTTCTGCTTTGCGCTTGAGCGTATTGGCAGCTTGTTGTTCCTGGAAGAATGATGAGACTGGTTGCATCCATGTAAAACTTCCAACAAAGCGTTACCTTCTTCTTCTCCAATTCCCGCGCTTGCTTTTGATCTGCCTTGAGGAAGTACTCTCCGCTTTCCAGCTGCAGATCGACTTTGCTGGGTGTCTGCGCAGGAGGAAAAGGCGTGTATTCCTTCTTCTTGGCCGGCTCGTCTGTACCCTTCTTTTTGGATTTCTTGAGTGCTTTGACGTTGTTTTTACGGAATTTGGGGAGAAATCGGTCCCAGGATTCGTTGGCAAGTTTTGGATCCTTAGCCAGCTCGCGTTTTATCATGAGTTCCTGAATGCATGCAAGTGTGAGAAACGGGGTCAGAGCTCACTCGCCATGGTTTACCTTAATGTGATAGATGGGATGGATATTTTTCATGCAGTCAATGACAATTCGTCGGAGGTCTTTGAGTCCCTTGTACGGGCCCATCGCCGACACCGTATTGCCTTGAACCATCATGTAACATTTTGTAAGCAGCTCAATAGCCTACGAGAGATTCGAACGATCAATACCGAGAGTCCGTCAAAGCAATTCAAGCTCCTTTACGGACCTTTAACGTGGACCCATTCGGCCCTATTAGACGTTGTCGTCGCTTGACAAACCGCTCCTTGTTTCTCGTAATATTGCCAATCTTGATGATATCGCATGCCACTCCATCTTCCATAATCTTAACTGCTTGTGAGAGCGGCACGCTTCTTGCCAGCAACTTGATGAGATCCCGAGCTTTGAGGATGGAATAGGGATCATAGGTCTTGCGTGTTGTCTTAACCGTCATGGAACCTTCAATGAGATCAAGGACACAAGCGATACCATGGCGCTCCAATGCTTTGGTGACATGAGGCCACACTTCTTTCAGGTAAGTTTCGCGGTATTTGGGGAATAGGGTGGCAAAGGAGGATTCTTCTAATAGGCCGTAGGGATTGTCTTCGGGTTTGAACTCTTCGACTTTCCAATGGTCAATGTCATCCGTATCCCAGGCTATTGTCAATTCATATCAATACAGATGTCGTAGTGGTGGCTCTATGTCAACAGCCAACGTTCGAATGAGCGTACTTACGCTTGTCTCGTCGGTATTTCCCCCTCTTTGCCTTCTTTGCCGGAGCAATCGTTCCATTCTCCCCATTTGTCTCTATGAAGGCATCGAGTCAACTTGAGTCACCTGCAGCCCATCTTCAACAGGACTCTTATCCCCACTCACCCTTGTCTACCACCTTCTCCTCGGTATCAGACATGTCGCGAGTCAATGCAACACCTTCCAGCAAATGCCAGCAAAAAAAAATTCACCGCGAAGCTGTGTCACGTGATCAATCTAGCTACGTCCGATCTTGGCAGGTATTCCTTGCTTCCATCAAGCGACGATACTCTTGATGGCCAGCACACAGCCCTCATCCATGGCATCCACGCTTGACGCATTGGCACCGGTAGCCAAGCGTCTCTGGACAAGTTACAAAAGCACGCCCTTTCAACTACAGCTTGTGGATGCCTACCTGGTCTACATTATGGTGACGGGCATCATTCAGTTTCTCTACCTGATGGTGGTCGGTACCTACCCTTACAATGCCTTTTTGGCTGGGTTCATTAGTACCGTTGGTAGCTTTGTGTTGGCGGGTAAGTTGGAGACGAGACAGCCAAGAAATAGGGTTCCTGATATACTCTTTAGCCAATCTACGTATTCAAGCCAATCCGCAACACGACCGAGTTCAAGACCATATCACCCGAAAGGTACGTTTGGGTGCCATGTATGGTAGATGATGCCACAGAAGAGGAGCTAACGCTTGATGTAGGGCATTTGCCGATTTCGTCGTGTGCAATATCCTCTTGCACCTCTTTGTCGTCCACTTTTTGGGATAAAAAGCGCGTTGCATTGTAGATAGAAAAGTGTCCGTGGCCTTACGGTCTCTACGCCAAAATAACCATACCTTTTCACACGTCGTGTCCAGAGCGCGTTGGATCGTCTATACCGTATTTTTATTTTAAGGGCAATCAGAGAAGGACTAATCTTCCTCATCCATCTCTTCATCCTCCTCCACATCGTACATGCCCGAATCATACGCCTCATCACCATCCTCAATCTTTTCAATGCGAACAAGACCGTTCCATACAACGTAAACAACGACGCTAAAGACACCGGCCGCAATGCTCCAGACCCGTTTTCGTTCGAAATCCAGTTCGGCTTGACTCTTTTTAGGCCCTGTCTCGGTGGAGGCAAAAGGATTGACGAGACGCTCTGATTTGACGCGTTGGAACCATGCCCAAGGATCTGCCGCAATAGAATTGAAAAAGGAGGGCAAGACGGGGGTTTTTGTCTCGGCGGTGGGTGGTGGCGATGAGAGGGTGGAAGAGGACTCATAAAGGTCCCGCATGCGCTCAATGTATTTGGCGAGCGAGGGGAATTCGGCTTCGAGTATGATGCGGAGACGGTCACGGGCTAATTTCGGAAAGTAGTGGAGAGAGAGGTACCCAAAAGCGACACAATCGAGGGTTGAGGGGCTAAAGTCAGCATCGGTTAGTATAAGGGACAGCTTTCAAGCCATAGGATGGACCCACCTGTCACCGAAAAAGAATTTCTGATCACCCAGCTTGGTTTGTAACGTCTTGTAACCCTCGCGTACCCGCGTAAACATCTAAAGCGATCGGGGTGAGCCCTCGCATCTTCGCAATTATAGCCTAAACCTACGTGATGCCATCCACCTTCCATGAGCGTCGATACAGATTCAGCTCGATTCGCCTCTCTCGCTCGCTCAAAGACGCTCCTATTCTTGTCCGCCTCCGTTAATTCGACCCCATAGGGCACTAACCGAGCCTTGGCCCTTTTTCTCATCTGCATGGGCACAATGTAGCGATAGGGAAAGGGAATGAGATGCGCGAGGGAAGGTCGAATGTTGCTCGTGTAGTTTTTGGCGTCATGGTACCAGGAAAACAAGAGACAATCCTGCATGGTCGTTTGTAGCAAGCTCATGTATCTGTCAAAGAGACAAATTCATCCGTCAAGAAGGGTAGCAAGTGTGCGTTCATCCCACCTACCCTTTGGCGAGCGCCTTTTGTTGCGCGGTCAAGTGCTTGTCCAGGTCGTTGCCCGTCTTGATCAATTGACTCATGACGCGATCATACCCCGATACCCATATCCGATCGTCTATGAGCACGGGCAAGTCGCCTGAAAAACGAAATGTCAGCAAACCGTCGAGTACCTAGCCATAGCATGTCAAGGGTGAGGCGATACTCGTCGCTCAACGCGCCTTCCCGGTACACATTGTCAACCATCACATCACGCACCTGTAGGAGAAGCATTCGGATTATTGACCAGCTGTCGTTGATAGGGTAAGCCAGATAGTCGAATATACGTCTCCACAGCCAAGCATGCAGGGTCCAATGATGGACAATCCAGTGCCCCACCCCAAGTGAGCAACTGCAGCATGACTAATGCGCTTACACACCCAGAAATTGCCAGTGCCCGGTTTAAAAGGGCGTGTTTTTGAGCTTTTTCTCTCTCACTCTCTTTTGCTTCCCTTTCTCTTCTTCGTACAATGGCTGTCCCGGAGAGCTTTCCAGAACCCATCCAGTCGTATGATGTTCACATCTACTTTGATCATACAGATACAACATCCACGGAAACAGCACGACAGCTGCGGCAAGACATCATTGATCAGCTTGGACATTTAGAAGGCTTTCGCGTCCACAAACTCTGGGATAAACCGATTGGTAAGCGTTAGAGAGAGAGATCTATCTGACCATGGACTCAAATATATATGTATATATTCGAACAAGGACCCCATCCTACTGCCATGTTTGAATGCGATTTTCGCTCACCAGCCATCTTTGCAACCGTCGTGCCGTGGGTGCAAATCCATCGACGCCATCTCCCGGTCCTTGTCCATCCACGTACAGGCAATGATTTGGAGGATCATACGACACATGCCATCTGGATTGGAGACAAGCAACCCTTGATTCTCGATGCCTTGTAGTCTGTGAATTGCATAGCCGTCTATCCCTCTACTCTTCTTACCCTTTTTCTTTCTCCTCCATGCACTTTCAATGCCATTGTTCGTTAAACGCTGTGAAGTGCAAACAAGATCTAATTTGGAAAAGGTTGACAGGTTGTGATAGGAGAGACAGAGAGAGAGTGTGTGAGAGAGGTCATGTCTGTTTTATCAGACATTCAGCAGCGTCAGTTGCGTCCCTTGTATGGTAAGGTCTTTTCATGTGCACACGCGCGCACTTACAGGGCACGGCTGACCTGGTTCATTCACCTTACCTAGACGCGATCGATCTCGGTCAACACAAGCAGGCATTGCAACAATGCAGCAAAATCTTGAAAAAGCAGCCTGACTTTGTTCTCGTCAAGGTAAAGCGACCGCACATATATCGTATCTCGAGACTCAGGGGCGCCGCAATGGTTGCTGTAGGCGCTGAACGCGGTGGTGTTGACACGTGTAGGAAGGTCCGAGGAAGCGCAAACGCTATTAAAGCAAGTCAAGAAGGCACAGCCTACAGATGAAGCCACGCTACAGGCGGCGACATTGGCATTTCGAGAACTGGGAGAACGTGAGTTCAGGCTGCCAATGATGCGCATGTTTTCCATGGATTGACTTTTTTTTGGATCAGCGGGAGAAATCGTGTCCATGTACGAGAACGCGGCCAAGAAACAGCCCAATAACGAAGAATTTGGCGTGCATTGGTTCATGGCCATGGTCAGAAGTCAGGATTACAAGGGCCAGCAACAGGTGAGCTTGCTGCGGGCACGAGGGAAAATAACGACTGATTGGCTATGACAGGCCGCTCTCAAATTGCACAAGACGTTCAAAAAGGACAAATACATGTTTTGGAACATTATGAGCATGTTGCTACAAGTAAGCGCCCCCAATTTGTAGACGATCATCCCTACGACAGCCGCTTACACCTTGCAACAGGCCAAGAATGCGACGGATACCAACAATATCATGTATACACTGATGGAGAGGATGCTCGTCAAAGCCGCCGAGGAAGGCAAGATCAAGGCAACAGAAGAGGTGCGATTGTATCTGCTGGTACTCTTGGGGCAAAACAAGCACAAAGAGGCTCTGGAATTGCTCGAAAGCGATCTTGCCGCCAAGAGTCAAAAGGATCCCGACGTAAAGCAGATCAAACTCGATCTGTTGTGGGAGAATAAGCGATACGGAAGCATCATTGAGACGGCAAAGGCTTCACTGGAGCAGGAAAAGTCAGTTATTGGACTTGGCATGCGAGGTTCGTTTGGCTGACCATTGATCTAGCGCGGACGATTGGATCAGTTGGGAGTGGTTAATGCAATCGGTCTTTCAAGAGCAAGGTTCCGGTCAAACGTGAGTGTCTCTTCGTCTAACATTCCACCATCGAGTGGCTAACCTAATCATGCGTTAACGCACCAAGTGTTCAAGATACCCAAGCATTTATATTGCGAGTCCAAGCGCAAGCACTAAAGAATCCCATCTTGAAGCGAGGACCTTTTCTTGCGCAAGTGGATTATCAGTACAGACTATGGCAGCAAGAAGGTCAATCTACCTCGGGTATGTACACGAGGCGGTAGACAAGCAACAGGTTGACTGATCACGTATGGTAGTAGAGAAATTGCAAAACGCCATCATCTCGTACTTTGATCGATTCGGCAGCAAAAGTTGTTTCTTTGAGGATGTTTCGAAATATCTGGATGCATTCAAAGCTCGCGACGCCAAAGAGGCTTTATTGTCTCGAATGAGAGAGGTCAAGAATATAGAAAATTCAGAGTCTGAGGTAAGTCATGAAAAGCCGTCGTCTGTCTCTTCATACAAGCGATTGTGTCTCCCTCAGCCCAAGTCAAAGCTTCGCAAAATACAGCGACAAGTCAGCATTCGAAAAACAGAGTTTTACGTTGGCTTATACCATGCGCTGTCTGAGCAAGGCATGTTGAATGAAGTCAATGACCTTTGTGAAGAGTACCATGAAGCGCTTCCGCTAGGTACGGCGAACACCATCTGGAGCACCACTTCAAATGGAAGCTGACATAATCCACTGTAGGTGCCGAGCTGGAAGCGAGTGAACGTCAGCACGGGGACGATTTCCTGATCTTGGCTGTGCATCTGCTTCTACTGACGTATCAGAGAAATCCGCAAAACATTACTCTGATTGTACAATCCATCATCATACTAGAAGCAGCTCTGCGACGTTCGATCCACAACTTTCAGTTCAAGCTATTGTTGGTGCGGCTATACCTACTTCTTGGTACGTATTTCACCAGGATCTGCCGTCGAATCAATTTCTGACGCACAGTGCAGGCGTTCAAAATCGACCACTCGAGCTGTTTCGGACCATGGATTTCAAGCATGTCCAATTGGATACTCTCATGTAAGATTTAAGCCCAGCATGAAGTCCTCGCCTATATTGAGCCGATATCAGGCATTACTTTACAGACCGGAGCGAGGATTTAGCGTTTTACGACCGAACAATTGATCTTTTGGGCGAAAACTTGCAAATTTATCGCAGCAATGAAGTTGAGGTATGGCCACTCTAGGCCCTTGTCATATCTTTCACTAACATTATCGCCAGTCTCCCGAAATGTTGGTCAAAGCCTACCAGTATGGTACCTTTTCAAAGGTATGTGGTACCACTTTGCTTTTCCAGAGTCTCAATTTCCCAGGTCGAGGAATTCATGGACTTTCGCCGGCGATTGGACAATTCCTTGCAACATACCATTACCGACTTACAATACACATACATTGAACTTGTTCAACATGCCTTTAGTCCCAAACACGCTATCAAGTTTGTGCAAGATTTGAAACTGGATGGTCTGAAAGTTGATGGTAGGTGGACGTTCCAATGTCCAGCTTGTCTGACGATTATATGCAGATGCCTTTATTACTTTGCGCAGCGACAATCGTGATTTTTCGGTACTTTTGGATTGTACTCCTGTCGGAAGCGCCAACGTCGACACGCTGTCTAAACCAACAACGGCGGCCTCGGTAAGCAGCGCATAGGTCAAAAACTTCCACATTCACTCATATAACCCTTACAGAGGGAATGGACACGAGTCAAAGCACTCTTGCTTCATATTGTTCGCGCTGCGGTTCTGGAGGAAAGCCAAGAGGTCTTCAAAGGGCATTTGACACTTCTGAGCGACAAATTGACGAGCTTAAACTTCACCACTGATGTACGTATGCTGCAGACATGAGCAAAGCCATACTCACAAATGGGCTTGGTATAGCTCATCTCGTCAGAGGCATTTGTCGCATCCGCTGTCGCCACACTGGGAGAATTTCTCTGCGCTGTGCAATCGGACGGGAACACCGGTATGTCGAGCGAGTCATAGAATCAAATGTATAGGCTTATCGCATCTCTCAGGTGAACTCGCAGAAAGATTTAAAGAGCTTTGCACTCAGCAAGGTATGCAGTATACTTTTACGCTTATCATGGTCAGTCCCTTAACATGCTCATTCTTGACAGTGATACCGGTGATTTCGAGCACGGACGAACTGCGGTGGAGCTACTTTCATCACATCAGCAAAGTCCTTGAGGTAATATCCCTTACTTTTCTCTATATGGGAGCCATTTCTGATGCTGGAATGTGCTTTGCAGATGAGCGTGTTTGCCGGTATACTACTCGAGGTGACCACCAGGGCACTACCCAATCTCAAGAAAGCAAAACAAGCTGACGGCGCCGATCCCGAAACGCAGGCATTCAAAGCGATTCATGATACCCTTAAAGACATCCTGGCGCAAGCTCAAACGAGTCTCAAGACGAGTGTCAAGCTGTTGCGGGCTAAATCCAGCTTGCAGGATTTCAGAAAGAAGGTAACGGAAGATGTGGCGTGGTTGCCCTATGCTCAAAAGGTAAGTCCAGCGCGGTACAATGTCAGAGGTTGATAAGGTTCAGTTGGATCCTGCGCAATTGGACGACACAGTGCGAAGCATGCACGCTAGCTGGTTGACATCTTGTCAAGCTCTACAAGAAGAGGTGGATCGTCGACTCAAGATTCGTTGAACGGAACAGGATTCCATACCCTGTCATTGGCCCTTGTAGAATGCAAGCATCCCGTATATTAGGAAAAGCTACGGCTTTGACAACTGTCATCGCACCAATACAATAGATAGCGTCTTTGGACTATGGTACAACGCATTCTCGCGTAACGCCCGCGTCGCTTTGAAATGCAAAAATGGCAGAAATGCAATGGAAAAACAAATATCCATCGAACCTTCGCGTCTAACCCCGTCCGAGTCTATGGCTGTGGCTGCGGTTGAGTGGCGGCCGAATCCGCGCGATCGCTGCCACGGGTCTTGCGTCGCTCCAACAAGGTGGAGCTAGCAATATCTAATTCGAAGACGCGGTGACCTATAAGACCAGTGGTATCAGATCGCGATTTACGGTGCGTCGTCTTAATGGAATGTGCCTTTGGGTCGCTCTCCAAAAAGTTCATGTTGGATTGCGATGTCTGACCTTGCGCTGGTCGATCTTCCGTTTGGCTCAACAGAGACGTTTCACCCGAGCGGCCATGTCCGCGCTGATCGCCTTGTCGTTGACGGGAGGCCGGACCACGGACACGGGTGGATTGCGATCGAACCACGGGATTGGTGCGGCTGCCTGAGCCTTCCTTGTGATTGTGGTGCAAGACGGTCTTGACGAGCTTGGAAGCCAGCGATGGTTTTTCCTCCGAGACGTCGGCCCCTTCGGAACGCTCGTTTGCCGTGAGGGTTGCCAAAGTGGCATCGAGAACCTGTGCCCGTTCAACTCGCACCCCGGATTCGGCAAACTGAATGGCCTCTTCATCGTCGCTCACAAGATCACTATCGGTGTCGAAATTCATTTTCTTTGGTGTCCCTTCCGGAATGGCCGTTGTGCTTGTTCGATTCGAGGCAGCATTATCCTCCTGACCGGAATCTCCACTGGAGAGACCGCTAAATAGACTACCTCCAATAGCACTCATTTCGACGCGCGCCCTGAATCTCGCAAGCGATCCACCTTTGCCTGATTCCTCCCGGCGCCGTTCTTCTTCCTTTTCTTCTTCCTGCCGTTGTACCGCATAAGAAATGTCAAATATATTCTTGAGGATCTTGAGTCCCGGTGACTTTCCGTCCGATGCTCGCGGTGTTTTCTGGTGAGGGATATGAATAGGCGGAGTTCGCTTCGTAAAGCGGGTGGTATGCGTCTGCTCAAGCTGATTGTGGAGATGGCGACCCGGTGATGGATCCGACATGCGTTGCTCGGGTGTGAATCCATATCCCGAATAGTGCGGGGTATGGTTGATGGAAGGTGTAGAGGCGGTGGATGACGCCTCGGTGGTCGAAGCGGAAAGGGACAAAAAATCGGGAAGAGGATTACTCGCTGTCCGCTCAAACGTCCCTCGGGGTATGAGGGTTACGTCATCCTTCGAAAGACGCAAGTGGGTATCAATGAGGTCATCAAGGCTCGAGGTTGGCGATTCGGGCCCAGCCTGCGAAGAGAAGAAATGTGAGCGGTGTCGCACGACATTATTAAGCGACAATGACTTACCTGTCGAATCCAAGGATGCTCAAACACTTCATCCACCGTCATACGTTTCAAGGGATCGATGCACAAGAGACGACTGACCAGATCCTTCGCACCAGCGCTCACATCATCCCACCAGGGACTAAGGAATTCAAATTCACCCTTGGCGACTTTTTGCGTTAGATGCTCGACGCTTTCGTCGTAAAACGGTGGGAAACCGCACAAGCAGGTATAGAGCACGCAGCCCAAAGCCCACATGTCTACAGATTTGGAGTAATCCTCATCTCGGACGATTTCCGGTGCTGTGTAACCCACAGTGCCACATGGCGTCTGCGTGGTGGTATCCCAAATGACCTTGGACAGACCAAAGTCTGCAATCTTGATTCGTCCAATTTCACCACCTCCAATGCCTTTGGTGAAAACACCTTCCGGTTCCTTGGGGTCTTCGTCCGGATGATGTGGTTGCTTTTGAATTTCAATGAGTTCCTGAGGATCGGGTATGAAGGGTATAGAGTGAAATAGGATATTCTCCGGCTTGATGTCTCGATGAACGACACCAACACTCTGATGCAGATATCGAATGCCTTCGGCGACCTGCACCACAACATGACGTGTAAGGTCCTCAGAAAAGTAAGTCAACTTGACAATTTGGTGAAAGAGTTCACCGCCTTCCACGTATTCCAAAACGAGGTGATAATAGTCTTTGGATTCAGAAAAAGAGATCAATTGAAGGATAGCTGGATGCCGCAGACCCCTCATGATTTGAACCTCCTTCAGAACATTTGCCCTCTGTATGGAAAGAGGCAGAATAATTAATGTGTGACAAGATCTCGGGGCCTCTTCCACTTACCTGATTAGCGTTTAACTCGTGTTTACGCACAATCTTCACGGCCACCAATGTTTGTGTTTCCTTGTCCCGTGCCTTGTACACATCCGAAAAAGCACCGTCTCCAAGTTTTTCCAGAAATTCGTACCGGTCCAAGCCTTCATACTTGCTACGCATCAATCGGTCGTGCTCGGACTTGGATCGTAGGTGCCGTGACGAGGATCCCTTAGATCCTGCGGAGTTGGGTGAGGTTGAGCGAAAGTTGAAGATGGAGGTGGACTGACTCGTTTCCTGTTTCCGCGCCCGTTCTTCTGATTTTTCGATACTAGCCTTCATATCGGCCAGGAGTTCGGCTGAAACACCAGTGGGAGGGGCCGTCGTAGACCGTACATCGGCCGTTGTCGTGGTGATGGTCGTTGCAGGAGAAGCTGAGGGTGAGATAGAGTTGTTGAATAGATATTCCGGACCCGGCGAATGAGACGAAGGTGATATTCTTCTCTCGGAAGAGCTACCGAGTGAAGACATGGGCTCAACAGGATCTTGTGCTCGCTTGATGTTCACTGCCACTGAAATCGTCTCCTTGCTAACAGATTTCGTGGACGAGGACGCAGAAGGGGAAGCGGACGATGAAGGAACAGGTGAGTAGGTTTCATCCGTATCCGCATAATCTTCCTTCTTGTGCAGTCGATGACCAAGCACATCGTTTGACGCTGCCACCGCCACTGATCCCGCCGCCATCTTTGTACTCTGCTTGATAAGCTTCTTGAACCCATCAAACACTGGCATACTGAACAGAGAACAAAGTATCTAGAGGCTACACAAGATCATGTACTACACTCTCTATGCTCTGCAAAGAGAGAGGTCTCTAGGCAAGGGTACTATACAATGCAGGGGTGGCAGAAGAGGAAGAGAGGCAAGAAGCAAGGCAGCAGAGGAGAGAGAGAGAAAGAGGCAAAGTAAGAAAAGAAGGAAAGAAAGAGCACAAGTGTCTCACTTTGCAACCCATTCCTTTTATGGAAGGTAATGAATGTTCAGCCATGGCGCAGGAGGTCCGGCGAGGCATGGCTATGAGCATGTGAGCAGGGTTGACATGGGATGCTACGCTTACCTTGAGCTTTTAGAAGTGTCTCTTTTGAGTTTTGGGCTGCGCCTCCGCCTCCGCCTCTCAAACACATCCTCTTCGGGTAACAGGTCGTCAATGGCGCTTTTGAGTTGATTGAGTTGGCTTGTGGAACGTGAGGTGTCATGCTCCGATGACTTTATTCGCTTAGCCTCACGCACTGGGACGTCATCGACAAAGGGATCGGGTTGTACGACATGTGAGGGTGTAACTTTGCGTTTCTGAGGTAGAGCAGCGTCTACGCGGTCGACGAGGGAGGTGGAAGTGGATGGTTTGGCAGATGTGGGGGCAGACATGAGGGTATCTTCCAGAGAAGATGGAGCGACAGCTTTCGCGGACAGGGGTTTTGCCGGGGTCTCTGTCTTGACGTCCGGGGTCGATGATTTCGTCTTTGTTTGGGTACGTCTGAAAATATATGGGTCATGAGGTGCAGTGTGCTACGTGTCGGCCTTTTACCTTTTTGGAGTCGCTTTCTTGGCTGGCTCGGCTGACTGAGGTGACGGAGTCAGCACAGCCCCAGCTTTGCTCCCCGGTGGTGGTTCCTCAATGCCTATGCGAAGCGTGCTGAATAGGCTGTGTTACCATCTCTGCAAGGTCACTTACCCGCCAGGGACATGGCTCGCATGAGCGACCGTATCTTTCTCTTCTTCGCATTGATCAAGGTTTTGAACTGGAGGTTGAGGGGAAAGCATAATTTGTAAGGATTCTAACCAGGCAGGCGCGCTCGACTTGCCTTGATCATCATTTCCCGCTCTGCGTCCTGTTTCTCATTGATCATTTCCGTCATCTGTTGCTCTAAAGCCTCACGACTACTCATCGTCTCTATTAAACGGTCTTTGATGACTGCAAAGTTTCCCTATGGACAGTGAGATGTAGCCCTTTCGCCAGCAGTGCCTTTCACAATGGCTCGACGTACCTCGAGAGTGTTGCGATCCTTGATGAGCGTTTCGATCCAGTCAGAGAGTGTATGCTCCTGTTCATTCTGGGAAATTTGTGATAGATCCACACTACCGACCTTGATCTATGGAATTGTCAGCGCATCCGCCTCCTATGGATCGACAAGTCATGTTACCTTTAGGCCTTGTATGGTCGTCCGCCAGGTCAGCTAAAATGCCCACCCACGTCAATGTCTCCTCAACGCATGTCCAAACCTGACTGCGACTCACCCGCAGCTGGGATCCGTGTTCACTCAAGTCATAGTCAATCATGCAATCGGCGCACTCACGTTGTCCATCCAATGCGCTGCGTATGAACTTCCAATGTGTTTCTGGATCGATTTGCGACGACAACATGGATGCCACATGTTTCCCCGTCACTAAGCACAACAGAAGGTAGGCATTGAGTGTTGTGTGGCCGTAGAAGGGTTCCGTAAGGGAAGCAGACATCCGACTTACCTGTGAGCGACCAAAACGTTGTTCGTTGCAAGAGTGTGAGGAAACAAATGGGCTCATTGGTGTCGGGAGGAGGTGGTGGGTTGTCCAGTTGACATGCACCGCGCCATGAACACGAGCAATGAACGGGTCCTTGCTTTGTGTGGAGTGAATAGAAGCGTTCCATGGACGCGTCAAACGGCGCAGCTGTCTAGCAACTTTCCAATTTGGAACACTGGGATGGGAAGCTTGGGACGGAGGGTAGAAGTCGCTCAAGGACTGACGGCCACGGTGGGAGACACGCCTCTGGTAGAGTTTACGAGCCCTACCGAGTTTTGCGGCGGGGTGCGCCTTCTGGGCAAAGGTGCGTTGACCACGTCGAGTGCGACATTAGCATGTGCGCTGACACGTTTGGGACGCATTAGCTGAAATGCTGTCCATGGGAGGCTCAGTCAAGGTACATGAATAGCTTAAGTCGAGACAAAGGAAGGTAGACCACCGCCTTGACGTGTGACCGTTTAGGATAGAGCCGCAGCCTACATGGTAGAACAAGGCGAAAAATTGGGATTGTTGAAGCCGAGGCTTGATTGTCGACGGAACGGGGTAAAAGCCTTGGTCGAGCATGAGTCAAGGGAATACATTATCTCACTGTTGCGTATAGTAGAAACACGAGTATTGCACTTGCTCTGATTGCCCGAAGCAAGGTAGACGGATCCCATTTTACGCTTCATCCCACTCATTGCTCGATCTTGCCATACAGGGCTACAAATGCCTGATTGTCATGATCAGAACCATTAGCATCGACAATCAGAATCTTTCGAGATTGTTCGGAGCTGAGCTGGTATTGACCGAGCCATGTTCTCTTACCGATCCAAAACACTTTTACCAAGTCGCCAAACGTCTTCCCGAAGAGCGTGGCGGATTTTACGTGAATCAGTTTGAGAATGTGGACGATTCTGAGGCCTCTTATCGTACCACTGGTCCAGGGTAGCTTTCCTCTTTAATGCATCGTCATTCGCTGGTATGCATGTAATTGTTTTACCAGAGATCTGGGAACAAACGAACGGACAAGTTACTGTCTTCTGCTGTGCCGCAGGAACTGGCAGAACGATTGCTGGAGTATCCACTTATCTCAAAGAGCGGGATCCCAACATCCAGGTGAACGTAATTGACTGTCCCACTTCCATCTTGTATCCTTATCTCAAGGTGCGTTGTTGCGGTATTTCCGAGTGTTCTATTGTAACATGCTTTTTAGTCGGGTGAGATGGGCTGCAAGTTGGAAGTGGAACTCAAAGGCATCGAAGGTATCCGCACCGACCGCCTTACCGCCAACTTTAGAGAGCAAAGATTGACGATGCTATCGCGGTGACTAATGAACCAGTGAGTGACGTGCCCATCTTGTACACTACAGGTGCTCACACAGTCTTTGCAGGCGATTCGAATGGCGCATCATATCCTGCAACACGAAGGCATATTTATCAGACCAAGTGCTGCGCTCAATTTCGTAGGAGCCTTGCGCACCGCGCAGTTTCTCAAGCACATGGTCACAAAGGTCACAAAGCCGCCCACCGTTGTAACAATCCTTTGTGATGGCGATGATCGATACATGTCCAAAATTACGATAAGGATTGGATTGCTGATGATGGATTTGGTGAGGCTGTAAACTAGGTGAGGGAAGCATAGGTGGACTTGAATTTCTCAAAGCAGTAAATCTACAGTCATAATACATGTGATCATAGATTAGACTTACAATCATATCAACAAGGCTGGACCTTCCCATAACGAGAGCGCAAAGGCGGTCAACAAGACAATGATAAGTTGACACCATTTCAGATAGGCAGCTGCAATGCGGCCAATGCGCGCTAGAATCCGGGCCGGTAGGGTTTTCATATTTGTCGGATGTGCTTCTACCCCGTTCCATCCCGGTTCATGCTGAACGGACCATGGCGTTACCGGATCATTCTCATTAGTGCCAGGTAACGTATCGAGAAATTGCATGATGCGAGTTAAGGTCTCTGGAGGTATCGTGCTCTTCACGTTCAGCTCTTCTGACCTTGTGGAACGGCCATCCCAAAAAGCGCGGTGAATGGAAGGCCGCAGGAGGGGCGAGGCGAATTGGGATGTCTGGGGAGTTCTGACGCTTACACCTTGTTCGGTGAGCAAGCGACTGATGCGCTCGAACCGCTCGAGCTCTGACTGGCACTGGACCAGTTTCTGTTCCTGGACTGTGTAAGATTCAAAGAGTCGATCGAATTTCAGTTGAAGGTCGTGTACAGCTTCCGAAGCTCGCTGTGCTTGAAACAGTTCTTGAATGCAATTTGATAGGCGTTGCTGGAGGATCTTGTTTTCTCTGCAACAAGCTTCCTTGTCCTTTGAGAGATTGAATATCTCTTGCTGTAGCGTGGCAGTGGTGGACGCTAATTCTTGTTCATAGTCTCGTACATCATCGTCATTTTGCCGGGACCGCGAGGAGGCTGCCTGGTGTTTCTTCACCAACCTTTCGTTGGTCTCTTCTAGGGTAGCAATCTGCTCCGTCGCGGCTTGAAGCTCTGCCTGCAAAGTGCACAGTTCCCGCTGTAAGCACTGGATCGTTTTCTGTTGTGACTGTTGCTCCTCGGAAGCTTGTTGCTTCTTGATTTCATAGTTACGCTTTAGTTCGATATGTTGCTGTTCCAGAACAGCGTAAGCAGTATCATTACGTTTGTCATAGCCAAAGAAGGCATTATTCATGAGTTCGATAAGTGTGGTATCTTTGGTGGCGACGGAGAGTTGTCCTAGTGACCGAATGGAACGCCGTTTCAATATTTTTGAATTGGCCAGCCGTGACCGACTGCCAACCGAAACATCATCGCCATTGTCCCGATCCGAATCGGGAGGTGTCATGGTTTCATCGGACACTTTATATCCGCATTCCGCGAGCTGGTTTTTAAGCCGAGTGTTTTCTTCCAGAAGCAGTTTACCAATCTCGGCCGCCAAAGTTAAATCTATCATCGTTCAGTGTTCATGTCCTGAAGCGGAAGTTGCAATACATACCTTTATCCTTATTATGTAACGAAGCATAGATCTTGTCAATGTAAGTGCGCAGCTCAACGTTGTCTGCCTTGTCCAAGTCCACGGCGTCGAGATTGAAAGGTATCGAATCCGTGAGACGCGATGTGGTGGAACTTGCCATATCGATCACCGAGTCCTCTTCCGTAGCCCCCTGGGCCAACGGAGCGAATACCAGAGACTTAGTGGACTAGGAAACCAAGGCAAGGGCGGACAGGTAAGCAATAAAAGGAAGGGCAAGGCCAAAATTGGGGTCCGGTTGTGTCGCCATGGAACACGCGACACATGAAAATCCGAGATATTCGTCTTTTAAGGAAATTGTTCCTGAACACCATTGACCATTGACCATGAAACCAAAACTGGCTTGCACCTTGGCTGCTAGACGCCCAAGCCTGACTTTTATATTCAAAACAAGTTTATGTACAGTCTACGTGAACTTTGGCATACTGATCTCTGACGCTGGGCTAAACTTGTCTGCATTGACTACAAACAGCGGGATATTCGAAGATGCAGTAAAGCCATGATGGCTCGATACAAACGCAACGTCTTGCACATCCGTAGCCAGTGTACCATTCCGAGAGAAATTTGGTCGAGTGGCAGATGTTCGGGGGATAGCTGTTGCTGGAAAATACGCAGCGATAGGTGCTTCCAGGGAGGCTAAAGTATGATGAGATTCGTTACCCAGTTGACGCAACTTGTCGGGGCACCTGATTTGAGCTGGTGATGACTCAACACTTGGTGGGACCGGTGACGAGTCCGTCTGGCTTGAAGCAACAAAATTTAGGGGTTCGAGCATGGAGCCTTTGCGCTGCAAATAAGCGATACGTCGATTGTAAGGGGTACGAGCCGGTCCCGTTTTGTCGTCAGTGTCCTGCATATCCGGCCATCGTCGTTTGCTCAGATAAATAAATCCAACGCAAGCGGCCATGACGAATATGCCTCCAATGACGCTTCCTACAATGACGGGTACGGCAGGTTTGGCTTGATCCCCCCGCAGATTGACGTTGGGGTTCACCGTGAAATTTCCTCCAAAGAATACAGGCCCATTATTGGCAAACACGGTTGGCGCATTCGCTACGCTTGCCCTTTGCAACCGGTTAGGGACACACTCATATGGTCTCAACCTCTTGGACTCACCAGCTGGACGTCGTCATATTGAAGATGGCTAGGGTATTGCTGATGGTCAACGAACTACCGTGCACACCGCCGAAGATGAGCAATGCATCGCCCATATAGCCGAAGGAAGATCCAAAAACGCCATCGCCCGGCGGCTCGTTTTGAGAATCCGCAATGATGATAGAGCTCGTACTCAGATCAAAGACTCGCATGCCTTTTGGCGTCTTCTCTCCTGTGGTCCCGCCAGGAAATAGGAAAACCTTTTGATTATTGTAATTCACAACATGGATGGAATCGAGAGGCATATCGAGCTTGCTAGAATTGAGAAGGGACCAGGATCGTTGCGTTATATTGAAAGTGTAAATTGAGGCCGAGTACGTGAGATTGCCATTTGCGCCTTGACTGCCACCGAAAGCATAAATCACACCATTGGCAAACGTTAATCCCATATTCTTCCAAGAGGGCGTCGGCTCTGAGGTTCGGTCAAGGGTGTGGGCCATGCAGTTGAGCGAGGTAAGATTAAGGGTATAAAATACGTTGGACAAAGTGGCATTGGCGGGTCCAAAGATGTATAGGACGTCGAATACTTGTATCATCAGTTGATCATCCGCTGTGAATAGACTGTGCTGACGACCGTTGCACGTCTGTATTTGGCCCATGGAGGATTGCGAGACAAGATCGAAACCTTGCATCGTGCCGTGCTCATCAACGCCGGTTAAGAGTGTTC
Organism: Bifiguratus adelaidae; assembly: GCA_002261195.1. NCBI lineage: Eukaryota > Fungi > Mucoromycota > Endogonomycetes > Endogonales > Bifiguratus > Bifiguratus adelaidae. The sequence goes on from MVBO01000001.1 coordinate 425,125, forward strand.
CATTCGTGGTCACGACACACGGCCGTGGATCCACCAACATATTCGAGTTTGCGTCTAGTGACGTCCATGTGGTTTGGCCATTGAGATTGATAGGCGCTTTCGTGAAGCTAAAGTTTGTATTCATCGAAGCTGGTTGATTGGGTCCCAGGAGGTAAAAGGTGTCATTGTATACAAAGGAGCACTGGTTCCAGACGGGTATGGCTTGAACGATACGGCCAGCCGTACCGATCAAGACAAGCGCAAGCATAGAGGACAACATCCTGTTGAGGATAAATAAAACGAAGGGAAAGGAATCGTTGAAGCAACGTTATCATGACATGCACAGCATATCTTGCTGACAATGCGCAACGTCAGTAGACAGTTCAACCTCTAGAGAGCAAGAGAGCGCAAGAGGTGACCAGGTCATGGTGACGAATTATGAAATCCGCGCTAAACGCTTCATTTACCGAAAAGGAAAAGTTTGTGATTAAACGCGACACAATGCGATCGTCTTCAGGGGAAAACATCGTGTCATTTCGGCTTGCGTGTCGTTGCGATAAGTCGAGCAATGAGCGAATTTACCAGAGGCTGCTGAGGCAATGGCAAAGGTCAAACTGTAGGAACTGTTGCAGATAATGCTGACGTTCACTCAAGACGAATCGGGGATTCAAATCGCCAAGAATTTAGACCGGCTGGCCCTCGCTGTCTCTCCAGCGACTCATCAAAGTGTTGCTTGGCAATGATGGGTCGAGAAGCTTCTTGGCAGTCTCAATACCAGCTATGGGCAACCCTTTCGGGTCAAGCTTTCCAAGTTGCACCAACACTGACGCTTGATCCCTGGACATGAAAATTAAGCTTCACCTGAAAGGGACGACAACGGATACATACCAGTAGATGTGCTCATTATAGAGTTTATCGCCACGGATATTGACGATGGCGACCAAAGGAATTTCCACATACCTGCCTGTCGGTTCAACGCCTGGCAAAAGCCAATCTATTTCTCTGATGCAAATGTCAATAGCGGTTTCACAAAGCTGGATTTGGACTTAACTTGTCGTGAGTGAAGCAAAAGAGCATCTCGTCCACTATCCGATCGACTCCGACGGTTTGAGAAATAGGAATCAACTTGGTATCGGCCGGATTCGAATTGACGAAATGATGAGTGTAGAAGCGAAGCAAGTGATCGTGACCAACACCTCCAGTCATCTAGCGAGATATATGATGAACAACAGCTGCAGCACACACAATGACTTACTGTTGGAATATGATTCGCATAAGGTTCAGCTACCATGGTTTTCATGGTCTTTCGAGCATCCCGCTCACCAAACTCGTATAGACAATGCTCCTCCCATATTTTGGCTAAATCGTAACGAGGTCCGAGCTGCTGCCGTAGACAACCTAGAGTACGAGAGTAAGCCATCATGGAAGCTGGCTTATCGAAAGTAGGTGATCCTGCGAGCGCGAAGCCCACGGATGTACTGGGATATGAATAGAGCGATACGTGCGTTTGATCAGCATATCGCGCCGCCAAATCACCATAGCCTCGTGTTTGGTCTTCCGAAGCTGCGAATTGTACCACGATCGACAAGTCGCTGTTGTCAAAGCGCACAAAACTCCAATCTTCGATGCTGGGATAGTACAAGACGAGAGCGCCGATATCCGGTATTTCGGACATGGCTGAAGCAACAACCGCAGCCCCAACTCCGAAGCCAATTATCCCGATGTTGCGTAGAGTGATTGAAGATAATGTTTTTAGGTTCGCAGCAGCTTTGACCACCTCGTCGACAGAGGCGCTCTGCTCGGCCGCGGTGTCTCCACCCGTCTCCACAACAGCCGCCACATAGCCTTCCTCCGCGTAAATTTGGGCTAACGCCGCGTACGCGTCTGTGAGTGCACCTTTCTAATCAGTGACGAGGAGAAGACCTGGACCTTTCTTGCTTCCCGGAACTTTCACAGTAAGAGCCATGGTGACCTTGTCAGTGCCAAATTGAGCTTCTACCCTTTTTGAGCAAAATGAATTAAGCGCGTCAGGCATCTGTTGCGTGTTGTCTCTCACTTGGTGCATTTGCACTTTCGTGCTCTGATAGAAGTCATTAGATCTCCGCTATTGCTTAAAAGCTAGCAATTGTTAGGTGACGATGTCGATGGTAGGTCCGCTTTGCCATACGAGGTAGTGTTGATTATTAGATAAACAGCTTGAACTGCCAAAAGCGCTTTGATCCACCCATTGTTGCTGATATCAAGCAAAGCTCACGCACGCCGAAAAAAACCAGCTTCTGCATCATGCTGCTCCATCGGATCTATCCATTTCCAGGTATGGATGTATTGATTCTGATTCTTTACACGGGACCTAAGAAGGCAGAGTTCAGGCGCATGTCAGTTGTTACCTTGAGGAGACTTCTGCAGCAGGGCAGCACAGCCAGCAGGTTCGCTTTGTTTTCAACCGTGGGATGCTCTCTTGCAGTGTCTCTTCTCTGTGTGTGTCGCACATCCTTCTTGACAGATTGATTAAATCTACGAAGAACGTGAGCAATCGAGAAAGAAGCTGAACGGCGTCATTGGTATGAAAAAGACAATATTTGCCCCAAGTACAATATTTTAGAACTCACACTAGCACTTAAATTCATTGCATTCTGGCTTCGACGAACAAAAGCCTCAATATGGCAGATTTTCGGTCGACGCCTATCGCAGATGCAAATGAGTGACAGTTTCCGGCAAAACAGATTGCTGTTGGCTTGTTAGTGGTGATGGCCTGGCTTACAAATAAGCAAGAGGCCTGAGCATGTAATGGTTGGGATTATTGTCTTCTGCTCTGCCGTAGAAATCGGTCGATGTGCATTGGCTTCTCTGTTACGGACGCCATTTGTCTGCCTTCGTCCCTTCTATGTGCATATCTATGCAACTTAGGGCTTCCTAACCCGCTGCGATAATGCAGTTACTGGGACTTCTATGAGCTCCAAGCAATTCTACGAATCGTCCCACAACCATTTGTGTACACTCCCCAGCAAGTCAAATCCTCGCTTGATCCGCGCTTCGTTCGGAGACAAAAAAAATTCTCAGTTGTGAATAGGCTAGAGCACATGCAGTAGGGCCTTTTTGAAGCACTCGAAAAATACTGTAACCAGGTCTTCGGCACTTCTATCGCAGAATTTTGCGATACAGGTAGTGATATTTGTGAGTGTAGAGACGTTGTCAAATAAGCGAATAAGAATGAAAACATTTGGTCTGCGGCAATAGGTATGGCCATAAAGATGAAATGGAACCTTGTCTAAGCCAACATGCAGATCACACGATACCGACTTGGAAAGTTTGAATTGCCTATTAAACTGCTGTTCTCGGACCGACGGATTATTCTTGCAATGCAATAGGTGTACAAACAGTGGGAGTGAAGCTTTTTGCGTCTACGTACTTGTAAGCCATGGCTACATGCAGAGAAATGCTATGCTATTGGGTTAATTTTCGTTCACTGGATTACAAGCTGTGTAAATGAAAATTAATTACATCTGGTATCTAATCATCCTTTGCCGCTCTCAACATGTCAATGAAAGGTCGCTTCCCAGATCCAGCCGTCTCTAACTCTAGGGAATAAGCTCTACGCCTCGCAGGAGGCATTTCTTGTTGGTCGGGAGGTGCTTCTAACCACGCTTCAAGGGGCTTAATAAGGTCTTCATGCGTAAGAAAGCCGATTTGTCGTTCCTTTGAGGCAGCTTTTCCACTCAAAAAGGTGTCAAAGGCTTCGAGCTTGCCCTGCCTTGAAGCAAGAAGAGCTCGAAGCACCGGTAAATACAATCGTGCGATGAGACCCAAAAGACGGTAGAAGAATTTGTGATCGCGTCGCCATTCTTCGGAGGTGTTGTCCTTAAGCTGCTGAAACATCCACTCTTCATTCTCAACGTTGGCTCTTTTTGTGTTTTCCGCACTGAAACAGGTCACCATTGCACCATGCTTCAATCGTATCCGGCCGATCGTACACCTTCCTCCCTTGTGAAGGCGAATCGTAGCTGAACGGAAGGAGGTAAAGAACGTAAAAAAATGATTCGAGGTCGTGTTGAACACTGTGAGCCTCGCCTAGGAGAACTCCGCTGGCCATGTATGGAATAGTGCCCTGCGATTTACGTGTAAGCCTCTAAATGTCAACATTGCTCTCTGCACCTACAGTACGCTGCGCCTTATGAGCTTCAGTTTCCAGATCTCCCTGGTCTTCTGATATCGCCTTGCCACTTTCAGTATCGAAATCGTTTGAAGGTGGTTCGTTTTCCTTCTCAAGGTATGATCGGTTCCGTTTGAAAGGCGAGCTTCCGTCCACAACTGAATCTGTACGGTACGATGTAGTACCTTCCGATGACCTAGCATCCAGTACAGCCATGTCTAGGTCGATTAAAAAGCCTTGGCCTGATCTGGGCTCCCCAAGAAGAACATTGCGCTCCGATATGTCTCGATGGAGTATGTTGCCTTTTAAAAAGAGCGATTGATGAGCTATTGAAGACGTGAGTGAACGCGTTCGGAAGCCTATCTTGATGCTATACCTTTGATCGCTCCCAACAAGCCGTGCGCTATCTCCTCCAGTGTCTCGAAGTTGCTGAGCGGCCTTTTTCAAGGAAGGACCAGCCGCATCTGCCTTCTATTCTTCAATTTGTATTCAATGTTTAGAGCCAGGGCTTGCTCTGGCGTGTATCCTCGGACAGTGGTCAACGTTGTTCTGTGAGTATCCCAACGACTAATCCTATATGGGTAAAGTCGGTTAGCTGTGATTCTACGCGGCAAAAGTCATATTCATACCCAACAGCCAAAACGACTCCTTCAACTCCCCTGGCTTTTGCTTGATCGTGGAAGAAGGTCTCATCCAACTTCCTGCCAGTGTCAAACCACATTTCTTTTAAGACTAGAGGCACCCCATTGCCCGAGAAGTCCTTGACTGCGTACACCCGCGTACCCCGACCACGAATTGATACGCCGTTGTAGAGAATGTCTTCCACCTGGTATGTCGTGGTCTCGCATTTGATTGTGGCCACCTCCCGACCGACGAAGGCTTCGAGGTTGCCTTTTATCTTCTGCTTGCGAACGGCAGTTCTTGTGGTGTAGTCAGGGTCGTCCCCCAGCTCAAGATTGGAAGCCATCGATAGCCAGTAGAGAGCCCGAATAAATTTGATCGCTCCATCTTCACTGCGGATATCGAATCGGGCTTCCTCGGTACCACTTTGGTCTCCTCTGATCACGCCAAATTCAAATCCTCCCATGAAAAAAACCACAGCCGATTGCCTCCAAGGTTGATGTCTCTTGATGCCCCACAGGTATTTGAGGACTTGCTGTTCGGCGTCATTGGCGTTGGTGATCTTGTGTTCGCCAAGCACCAACACTTGCTCGAAGTTGATCATGGCCGTGACGGTATTTTGTTGAGTCCATATCCTCCACAGCCATCCCATGCCGAAACCGGCAGCATAACAATATCCGGTCGCAGATCCTCATGTGCCTTCTTGCCCTTGCTAAGAGGATACGGTGCCTTAGGGCTGACCGGCCACGCAAAAGCCTGTTTCAGCCTTCCGTCACAAAGCTTGAAGGCGATGGACGCTAGAAAGTCGACGATAGGTCTCTCATCGTCCGGCTTGTTTATGAGTGTCGGCCATGACCAGAAGTCAGCCCCGTATTCCACAACAGAAGACGATGATTTACGCCTGAGCAGCCCGGAGTCTTGTAAAATCTGCATTTGCTGCGCAATTTTGGCTGCATCGGCTTCTCCTGTAAGGTGATCAAGAAAGTCCTCGCTGATGAACTGAGCGTTATGAAGCTCCCACTTCAAGTCGTTCATAAGATTATCGTCGATTAGCTTATGTGACGGATGGATGTCTGATCCAGTCTTGCTGAACGGAGTCGAGTCCACGGGTTTCTGGCTATCCTGAGGAGGGGAGGGTGTCCTCATCCGTTTTGACGATCTCGAGGCGGTATTTGACTTCGAGTTTGACTTGCGCGAGTTGGAACTAGAACCACTACTTGATTTCGGTTGGAAACGCTGGCTTTGCAACCGTGACGGCTTTGAGTGACCGCGCCATGTGTTCGATTAGTGTTTTTGCAGGAATGACAAAAGAAACGAAGTCAAGTGGATGGTTCTACGTTCAAGGTATAGGCCAGCTTGCGGTTTTGTGCGGAAGGCGTGTATGGAAGCAAAAGCGCAGTAAGAAGAGAAAGGTACGCGTGATTGCTGACAAGGCCTTGCCCGAATTGGCACTCGTTTGCCCAAATTGGGACGCGACGAGAAACAAGACACGCGTGTTCTCTTTCACGATGATGGAAACGGAGCCTGACAAGGTTCCGGAAGGACCGCGCGCAAAGAAACTCCGACAGATATTAGCAAAGTCTGTGGACATGACATTGCAGAACGTTAGGTAAGCGCAGCCAAGTTATACGATTGGCGGATGAACGCTAACGTCCGTTGGCCCTCATTTCTAGTTATGACAAGCTTGCTCAGTGCTTTCCTCAACTTCATAGAGACGCGCCAGAGTCTCTGAAAGCCGCTCATGAGCAGGTCAATCTCTTTTTAATGTCGACTATAGAGGTATCACAACTTTGCGGTATTCTGTGTGGACGGGCCCAAGACTGACACTTGCTTTAGGAAGAATTTGAGACCATAATACGTACGCGAGAGCTCATGGGACGACTGAACGAGTTAGATCGCTTGATTGAAGAAGCCAAGGCAGGTTCGGCGAGAAATGGCGCATACAAGTGAGTTTGCGGCTTGGTGACTGGCAACAGACCCGACGATGACTTACCATGTTGAATCTCTAGTCCGGATAAAGTGACACCAGAGGCCTCTGTCCGATCTCAGATGGTGCCATTAAAGCGTATGGAGCTGCAGCGCCTTCGGAACGAGTTGTTTAGGGTGAGTAAGAGATATGCCTTCCGATGTTTTGCACCAATACTGAATATCGACCTAGACGGAGGCAGAAAATAAGGATCTCATGAAAGAAGTAAAGCAAAGGAAAGAGGAGGCTTCTGAGGCAACCAAAGTACTTAAAACGTTGACTGATGATTTCGACAAGGTAGGCAAGCCCCTTCGGAATTTAACGGACTCGACTGTCCTAATCTCAAGTACAGGCCGTACAAATTGCGACACAGATTCGGATGCAGGACATACATCACAGCGTCACAGAATTTAACCCTAGGCTTCAAACCTAGCTGTATCATTCAGCCTACAGCATTGTACATATAGTTGCAGTCTATACATCCGTATCTACTCTAGGCACACATTCCGAGTATTTGATTTCTCCTTCCATTGACGGAGCCAGTATCCCAGATTATGCCATTCGTAGCATGCCACGCGATAATGTTTGCCGTCTATCGTGTAGTTGGGTATAATGCCTGCCAACCTGCCCCCAAATTTTTCATAGAATCGCCGACCGGCAGTGTTGCCGACAAATGTCAATACTACAATGGTGCCGCGACATGACGGAAACCGTTCATACGCTGCGGCCAAGGTTTCTACAAACAATTCACGGCCGATACCCTGTCCTTGAGCTTTCGTTGACACGTAATTTGTCCATACTTCGAGGGTCTCCGATGCATTGTAGGATTCAATGAGCTCTTGACCCGGATATTCTCGCAACGGACCTGCTTCACACATGGCCGCTAATACCGGCTTGTCAGTTGTAACATCCCGTAGATTCATCATATGCGCTAATAAGCACACTGGTCGTGCGTCTCCTTGCATGGTATAATATGAATGGCGCTGTTCCATCAATTTGTAATATAGCTTGGGAGACTCGATGTAGTCGTCTGGCAGCTGTCCACGATAACCGATCTTGTAGTTGTCTATCATCAGTTGTGCAACGCCAGAAGCATCAGCTGCTTCAGCTTGTCTAATGGATATATTGGTGCCCACTGTCATAGAGAAGCGAGAGGAGCAAATCTGATGAATGACTCACCCAAATGCTGGATTATAGGTACATTCACGTGACCTTGGCAGCTGTGAAACACCAGAACGACTCTAGCGTGGCCATGAAGGCCAGCAAGCCCATGGAAGGGATATCAGCAGGTGCTGAGTGCCCAATGGATGCCATTGCTCACAGTCGCGGACGTCAATGGCAGCACATTGCAGAAAAATAGCACTGCGCCATCCAAAGATGTCTACGTCATCAACTCTATGAAAGCCGTCTCGAGTGGAACGGCCAAGGCTTACCGCACTTGCCCATGTCTGCCCCACGCACCACGGGCAGCGCTCCGACTTTTCGCGCATTTGAGTCCACGTCTCGCTTGCAGTCAAGAGAGCAGACTATCGAGGAGCGCTATGGCATTCCCGAGAACTTTCTGGAAATTGAAGTGAGGAATCCTCAAACTCATGGTATGGAGCGTTGGCATGGCACGGCATGGACGCTGACATAGCCTGATAGGGTTCGGAAGGAAAATGTACACAGACTACGAGGTGATTTGCAGGGTGAGTATTGGGCTGGTCTTATTCGCCAAGAAAGCCCGTTAACCTCCGGTGATAGACAAACATACCAGCGTTCAAATTGAAGCAATCGTCAGTGCGACGACGCTACAGCGACTTCGAATGGTTCAGAGATGTGTTGGAGAGAGAGTCGACGAGGGTGAACATTCCGCCGTTACCGGGGAAGGTGTTCACCAATCGCTTTTCGGATGAAGTTGTCGAACAACGCCGTGAAGGGCTAGAGCGCTTCCTGCAAATGTGAGTTTTTCTGCATACGAGATTTTGCCAATGGTACACTCATTACCTTGACTAGTGTCGCCGGTCACCCGCTTCTTCAAACTGGTAGCAAAGTGCTCGCTGCATTCATACAGGATCCCAACTTCAACAAGGAGAGCTACAATTACTAAACTACTAGCCGTAGGGCCCAGATGGCCATGTCACCCTGAATTGGCTCGTCTGGCTAACGGACTTGAACTCTCCCATTTCCACTCCATCATGTACTCATATTCCGGAATGGCGAATGTCGTATATTACAATACGTGAATTGTATATCTTAGGGTCTAGTATGATACAACGTTGACTGAAACGTGGAAATGTTCATCCTTGGATCACCGTGGCTAATTCTTTATGACGCTCGCTTTTGATGTGATCAGGCAACACTACCAGCACCTACAGGATGGTCAGCTCCTGGTGGATTGCAGAAGGTTTCACATACCTTATTAAGCAGGGTGACATCGTCGGGTCCGATAAGTTTGAGCAGGATCCCATCGACCAACGTATCCGTCACAATTTGACTAAATACATGTACGGCGAAGAAACGTCTCCATGGTATCACATTGAGCAAGACCTGCGGTTGTGTGACATTAGGGAAGCTGAGGAATCGCACCATGATGCTTACCTTATACACGCGATAAAAGAGACGGTCCCGGCATCGACGCGCAACTTCATTTTCGCCCGATAAAGAAGACAGATTTAGGTGTTGCACGAATTCCTCCAGCTCCGATACACAGTCATGGAAGCGCTCAAGGATACTAGTCAAGAGCGACTGATCGCATAGGTCAATAAAGAGAACGATCTGCATGCACAGCATGAACTCACCTGGAAAGCTTTGGCTTGCGTGTCGCAATAGTAAGAGACTTGATCGACGACATCCAGCGCAAAGCTGACTTGGGATATTGAAGACACGTTGAGACGGGAGACTTGCTTTTCAACCAATGGTATAATCACTTTCTCCACTGTTTTCGGCAATACTGATCGGGATTCAGGATCCTCGTCCATGCTGCCCTCGGAATGCGCAATAGCATCGAACTCTGACAGTTGATGATGCCAATGCATGGTCTCGAACGCCATGTGTTGCTACAGAATCAGGTCAGTGAAAGTCCCATGACAGCAAGCCCGCGTACGAACCTGGAATGGATCCCAATCAAATAATTGAATGCGAATCCAAAAGCCAAATGCGGTAGGAAGCGCCAAAGCACCGTAAGCCTTTTGGTAATCATCAATGTACTGCATCTTCCAGGTTCGGAATTGATCCAAAATAGCATCCAGTGAGGCAAACTCGTCGGTAACATCGCTCAATAGCTGATTTCGCACTTGAGAGACAATAGCGTCTAAAAATGCGGAATCAGCTTTGACTTCCAACGCTAAGTGCAAGCCTGTACTCACCTAATTTTTGATCATCTGTCTCGCGGGTAGACTCACCAAGGTCATCATCAGTCGACATGCCTTCTGTGGCCGTTTGTGAAGGCTGAGTCGTTAGCTTGAGCAACCTGCGACTTTCCCGTTCATCATTGTATCTCTTGCGGTGAGAAGCGAGATATTTTGGCTCAGCTTCACCGCCATTGTCTTCTCCGTTAGTTGCTCCGTCAATCATGGGAAGATTGGGATCTAAATTAACGTTATATGGCCGTACGTAAAGGCGAATCATCCATCCCTCCCTACCTATAGCGTATAGATCGTCAACGTTTTCCATCATCCAGCGTCGAGACAACATTTCCTGCTCCTGTCGCCTAATGTCGAGCAGCTGGTTCTCGTATGATTCTAAACTTGGCATCTGTGAAGTAGTAAACGTACTTAGCGATGCCTGAATCCCTTAAGATCATTCGTCTCTTACCTTCGCTTCCAGAAACTCTTCTAAATCGCTGAGCCAAGCGCTCGTCCGAGCATAATAATCGTATCGAGCAGTTTGACTTTCCAGGTCTGTATTGTAATCATTCAAGTTGTTTTGTAGGGCTTCTGTCTCTCGTTGTAGCTGCTCGGCTTGCTGCCGATGCAATTCCTTGACTTGCTCGAGATGCGCTGCTTTCATCTTCATCGCTCTTATGCTTCCTTCAACCGTTGGCAATGGTGTCGCAGCAGGCACTGGAGAATGATGAATCCTGCGCTCATAGAACCTGGCTTTGCAGACTTACCGGGCGCCGGCGGTTGGAGGGTAGGCTTTCCGTTGGTATTGCGATCAGGTTGCTTAGCACCACCTGCCTTTAACCTCTCGGCTTCCCATCGAAGCAATTCGTCCTCATCTTCGTCTTCTTCAGACAGTTGCCTGTCGATGGATGGGTTTGTGCTGTTCACATCAATCAATGGGCGACTTACGCTTCCTCAATCATTTCTCGCATTTCGAGATTGTCTCGTCTCTGTTTGGCCTGATTGGCCTTCTTGCCCAGGAGCATGCGTTCTCCAACGTACGTTTCATACTCTATCAAGAGCTGAGTTTGGATTCCGTGAGTAATCAAAGTCGACCCACCTTCTTCCGCATCGCCCTCCTCATCTTCCTCCCGAACCAAACGTTTGTCATTTCCATCATGCTGCCAAGCTGCATCAACATTGCAACTCATGATACCGCTGGTCTCGCGTACCTCGCTCAAAGAGATGTAGTCTGCTTCAATGTCGGCCTTTGATCTCCCATTACTGCTTTTTCCTGTCCTCCTCAGCTCCCGCTCCTTTTTCGCCCTGCTGATCTCTGATGCATCGGGTATCGTGTATTGCTCCACCTCTACTTGTTTGCGGGTGTAGGCTGCGTATTCGCGTTTAGCCAGTTCGCGTTGCCTTTGCTCTTCCTGTTCCCGCAAGTCGGGAAGATCGGCGTCGTCAAAGGTCAGCGCGCTGGCAGCCTTCCGAATCTGAAACTCTCCCTCGTCTTCTTCTTCTGCTGCCGTACCCGCAAAGCTTATGGTCGAAGGTCCAGACTTTGTGGTGGTCGCTTTGTGCTTTGATTTCTTTTCCTTGTCTTTAAAAGGCTTGACGACGGCAGGAATCGTGTCGGCCTCTTGGGTCTCGCCTTCACCTTTTGCGCCAGCAGATTCCGCTCGCTCAACTTGATTGTCGCCATTCTGCGAAGTAGTATTTTGCTCTTTCTCCTCGTCGTGTTCTTCGTCCGCAGTAACGACCTTGCGCCGCAGATTCTTCTGCTTTGCCTTGTTGCGCACTGCAAACATCATACTTGGCCACAGAAGCTCTTTCCTTTTTAGGCGTTCATTGTTCTAGCTCAACCCGCAATGTGGATAAGCTTAGGGACAAGAAAAAGGGCCATAGAACGCGTTTCATGTTCCTTTTGGCCAGGCTCTAAACACAAAGATGTCTTCACTCTGCCAAGTGTCATCTAACTCTGCTTCAGTCACATAGGTAAAAGAGAAGCGAGTGGAAAACTTGCGCCAAAACTCTAGTTCTGCTTGAAAGTTTCTCTTCTCATAGGCAAGAAGAATGACGGTATTTGAACCGGCTATGGTCTGTAGAGTGGCAATGAGACTATCGTAGAGAGGAGGATGCCAGAGACAATCTGACAGTAGAATGATGTCGTAGGTTTGTCCATTTGGTGTGTCTTCCCAGTCCAACATGGAGCATTCGGCATTGCTCACGTTGTTGGCAGAGATGTTTTGTTGGAGGAGAGGCATGGAGAGTTGCTTGTCGGTGAGACGTACGCGAGTCGTTGTTCCTGCGGATAGCCGGGCATATACCAAACCAACGAGACCTGTTCCACTCCCTAACTCAAGGACGGATGCACCTTCAGGTAGCCGAAACTCGCGCGTCTTGGCTGTAGACGCAAAGGTGGTGTCGAGAGGAACTGGACCAGCGCCAAAAAGTCGTTCGATATACTTGGCCAGCACTAGACCCGCGTCCCAGACGGTAGAGCCTACACCTCCAGCCCTGCAACAGTGAACACCCTTAACGCTTGTCCTTGCATCTCTTCTCCCCTTCTCTGTCCCTTTCCAGTGCACTTACCATTGTCCGGTTGGATCTTCTCGCAGTTCAAGCGACTTCACCCGCGGATCGCCAAACTCATAGGTGCGTACTGGTAAGGCTTCAAACGTCGGCCGATCCGCCATTGCTTGTGTTTCGGACCAAGAGAGGACAATGCCAATAGAGGCTCAATCCCGGCATTGCCTTCACCCAAGTGTAAGTGTCGACTGGAAGCTATGTCAGAAGGTCATCAAGGCGGCATTCGCCTACATGATTGCGTCCATACTCTGCATTGTGCCTCAAGTTCAACCGCACTTGGGCGTTGTCGCCTATCTTGTGCCGCTAGGGACCATATACTTTCACTCTGCCATGACACTGGGTAGCCAACTCGAGCAGATTGTGTTAAACATCATCATGCTCGTTCCCTCAGCCATCTACTGCGGTGTCATTGGCTATCTATGCACTCTTTACAACGCTGCAAGGGAGTCTCATCCTGGATTATACTCGAATGGCGCATGTGTGATTGCGGGTATCAGCTTTTTCCTCGATGTTGCGTTTTTTGCCGGTATTAGGATCAAGTATCCGCGCTTCTTTCTCGCCTCTCTACAAGCGTTCGTGGTACCCTTCTTTGCTCTCACAAGGCAAGTCTTGTCTTCTCAGTACGACATCAGCTTTTTGTTTGGCATCATCTATCCGCTCCTGATTGGCGCAGCGATTGCTCTTCTCGTCAACATCGTACTATGGCCAGAGACAGCCAACAAAAACCTGGAGTAAGTGGCACATCGGGTTGGCTATCATTGACGCCTTGCATTAGAAAATCCATCTCGGATTGCCTCAAGGCGAATTCTGATCTGCTAAGCTTTTTGCATAACGACTTTGTGGCAAGAGACGTCGATCTGAAATTGGGCATGCAACAGTTTGCCAACCTAAAGCAAAAGCTTCGAATCAGTATGGACGCCATGGCACGAGCACGCGTCGGAGCAACGTATGAGTTTGTTCTCGGCAAGTACGATCCAACGGATTTGGAAACTATCGCGAAATGCTTGAGGCGTCTGTCTGAAAACTCGCTGGGAATGTGCCTGGCTGTGGACCGGAAAGGCAGATTCTCAACGAGAAAAGTTCGACCGATACGACATTGCGGATACGACCCGGCCACGACGTCACTGGAGAGGGACTTCGTAGAAGAAGAACACCGAGCGCGGCTTTGTATCAAGATGAGGACTCTCACAAAGAAGAAAAGAAGCTTGAGTACGCCATTCTCGGAAAATTGCTTCTTACCACCTCACCTCATGTACGAAGTTTGGTGGCGTCGTGCTCGCAAGTGTTGGATACATTGATCGTTCGATTAGCCGACAGAGAAGCCATACCTCTTCGCGATGCGTCATCCTTGTTGGAGCGCGAGCGCCAAATTCTGTCTCCGCAAGTGGATTTGCAGCTCAATCTTTCCAAAGCATTGAGCGAGTTTGGAAAATCCGAAAAGTCCATTATTGCCAGCATGGAGTCCGACAATATATCTGTGCCCATCGAGGATCATTCCCTTGTATTTGCCGTCATCTTTGCCGTCGTGGAAGTGACCAAGCAAATCAAAACAGTGGCTGCGCTTGAGCAATCGCTTGAACATCGCGAACGTTCTTGGCCGAGGATTTTTTTTTGCCCAAAGTACCGTTTCTAAAGTGGATCGCCAAAGATTATCCGGGGAATGATGGTATAGCGTCAGGTAAGCTGCCGTTCCCTTTCAGTGAACATAGTTGACGTCATGTGTAGCCACTCGAATCATGTTTGATAGCATGCGAGACGAGACAAGTGAGAACACGACAGAAGGCATCGAGAATGGAACTGTTACCGAAGGTTTACACCAAGCGGTTGGCCGACGTTGGTACAACAAAGTGGCATTAAATGTCAATGAATTTGTCGGCTACGACTACGTTCACTACGCCGTTAAGTTTGGGGCGGCTATGACAATCTTGGCTATTCCTGCCTGGTTTCTCATTGAAGGCCTCAATACCTGGTACAATGTGAGTCTTGGCTTACTACTTCGGAAACGATAGGCTGAATTACTTTTCCAGAACAATCACGGACAATGGGCGCTCTTGTCGGGGATGGTGGTCCTGAATTTCACCGTGGGCACAACCATTTTACAATGCTTCTATCGCGTTGTAGCGACTGTGATTGGTGCCGTATGGGGATACATCGCGCTCTTAGCGGTCGGGCGCCACAACCCTTATATATTGATGGTCATGGTCTGCATATTCGCCGTCCCTTTTTGGTACATTTTCCTCGGTTCCCGGCATCCTCGAATTGGAATGATGGCCTTGCTCACCTTGGCGGTGATTGTGAACACGGGTTACATCAAAACGTATAACGAAACAGTCTTTGAGATCGCCTACGAGCGAACATTGACCGCCGTCATTGCCATTGTAGTCGTCATGATCATCAATTGGTCGTTGTGGCCCATGTTGGCTCGTGAACACATGCGCTTGCGCATGGTAGCTCTCTTTGTCGACGCTGGTATTTACTATTCGCAAGTAGCTTCTCTTGCCTGTCAGCCTGATGTCAATAACACCCGCTGGATTGCAACCGAAAGAGATGCCTTGGCTTCTGGCAAAACCCTTCGCAAGAGGGCTGATCGCGTTGCAGAATTGCTCGCCTTTTCGACCAGTGAACCAAGGATCGCCAGAGCTCCATTTCCCTACGCTCAATATCAGGATCTACTTGCGCATACGCGTAACGTTCTCTATTGGACGAATAACATGCTCTCCACACAGGTAATGCCGCTATGAGAAAGGTTCCGCTGCGATCAATCTGTGGCTGACTCTATTCATCTGTAGCGTCATGTCAGCAAAACATTGCGTAGAGAATTGATGGTGCCCGTAGCGGGATACCGCAAAGAAATGGTACGTCTTATAATGCGCGATTGCTCTATGCAATGGCTTACAGCCTTTGCTAACGGGTGGTCTTTGTATAGGCCGCTGCCGTACATTTATACCTCTTCACTTTGGCAGGCTCTCTATCGACCAAGACAGCCTTGCCCGCTTCTCTGCCTCGCGCAGAACTAGCACGACAAAACCTTCAGCGAAAGTTGTCTGGCTTTTACAGATCAAAAGCTCGAGAGCTAAGGCAGCTTTACGATACTGACACCAGCGGCATGGATACCAAGGAACCCTATACCGAGATCTATTGGCAAGCTTATGCCGCCGGATCGGTTGAAGTCATTCACGAAATGAAAATTATGGCGGATACCGTCATTTCATTGATGGGACAGCATGTCTTCAAAACTGCCGAGCAAGATTGGACCACTGAAAATGTGACGACGCCAACGTGAAGCGAACCTTCATCGGAGACGCTTACCCTCGGCTGATCGACCGTCAGCATGCAGTTTTGCTGATATCAACTTTCACACGTGAAAAAGAGCACACACGCAAAGTGAGCCTAAAGTCCAACGACTGTGGAGCCAAAACTATGATCCTATTTCGTAAATTCTGTGTGTCCCCTACTCTACAGTTCTATATATCCTCCTCTGCGCTCTTACATGACACAAGAGCCCACGCATAGACCTTGCCCTCTCTTCATTGCATATCACCTTTGGAGATAGACCTCATCGTTTCTTTTGTTCGCCTTCCGATCTAGATTTCAACTATGAATAGACGTCATCTTTCACTTGCCCCAAACTTACTCCTCTGAATCGCTACGGGTATCCTCGGCGCTGTTACCACTAATTACCTTCCACGCAACTTTGAGGATCATAAAGAACCAAATCAGAATAATGACTTGCAAAGCTGCAAAAAGACCAAGGTAACAGTTTTGGGTAAATGATGTAAAGTATTTTCCTTTGGAAGGATCCCACTTCATGTCCAAAAACCTCTGAGGATCGCCTGCAACGAGTACCTTAGTCTCTGTCTCGCTTTGTTCAATATCCAAACTTACGATATGTCGTCCAGATGATTATCGGATAGAGGGTTTGCCTAGTGATAATCCAACTGACAAAGAAGAGACCAAAGGTGAGATCGCAGACTTGCCGCAGACCGAGATAATTTAGCACTTTCGCCAGCTGAGATGCGTTAAGTACGTTAACGTCAATATTCACATAACGCCCTCAGTGCAAATCACTTACCGAGAACAAAATATCTGAGAAATCCATGCAGCACAAGACGGCATTTCCAATGCGGGTATGATTCGTGAGGTACGAGCACGAGATAAGTGTGCAAGTCACCAGATGATGGGTGAGCATGGGAATAAAGTCTTTGCGTTTCTTCTCTATACTTAGGACAAAGACTTGCTGTATCCAGAACGCGAATTGCACGAGATAATACCACTTCATCAGTCCAGTCAACTGAACGTGTGGATAGGCTATCCAAAAGTAGGAGGTATTAAACCAATAGGGTGAGTTGTACATGATGTACTAGTCGGGATGCATGAGTTTAACCACTCGGCTGGCAACGCACCACTTACCATGCCAAGTGACCAGAAGATCACATAGTATATGACACTCCATCCCTGTTCCGCAAAGCGAATAACCTTCGCAGGAGAAGTTATTCCGGATCGTCGTGCAAACGGTGTCAGAAGATATTCCATGATACCAGCACGAAGCGCCGTGAAGGCAAGCACCCAAAAGCAGATGAAATTGAGATCCTGCCAGCCTTTATCGTAAAGTCCGGTGGTCTTGTCTTGATATTGGAGGGAGAAGAAGGTCTTTGCTGTAGAAGAGCCGAAAACGCTCAAGAGGGATAGCGGACATATCACATATAATGGTAGATCTGCTCAGGTAAAGCGGATTAGCTGAGTAGCAACACTTGAGGCGATTCCGGTCGAGTCAATCGTACCTATTTGATGAGAGACGACATAGTGCACTAGACCTTTTCCCAGAGATCCGTCAGGATGGAAACTAGCGGCCGCAAGCTCACTGGCCTTAGATGCTCCGTTGCCATTGACACGTGTGCGTGCACCACGTCCTTTCTCTCGTGCCATAGTCGTCCTGTCAGCAGAGAGATGAAAGCAAGCAATGTGAGCCGAAACGCGCTACGTGTGACTTGGGCTTAATTAATTATCTACAATATCTAGGCGACGTCCTTGATGGAACACTTGGTTCACTCTTGACTCTGACAAGGGTAAAGACCATAGGGAGATGTCGGAAAAGCTGGCCACCAATGTCTTTGTGCCATCCCAAGCGTCCTGGTAATTGGAAGTTTCTGGTTCTGCTCCCCCCAGCCAAATTCCACGGACGGTAGCCTCGGGATGCGGTGGGGCCCAGGTTTTGGTGGTGAGTACGAGCCTTGCGTCTTGATAGAGGGATAAGGTATTTTGATGTGCGGATATGCTCAATGCAAAATGATGAGGGCCTTGATCGGCAATGCTAATGGTGTGATCGGGCGCACGCTCTAAAGTTCCGGCGCGAATCATGCTGGCGTCCGGAGATTCTAGATGAAGAGCACGTATGTTCAACGCGAGCTGCTGATTGCTGTCAATCTCCGTTTCCACATATAGCTTGACATAGTCGGAATGTATCATGCATACGACAGCGCCCGCTTTTTGTGCGATGGATGGAAAAGCCATCCACCATGAGACGGAAAGCTCACCAAATGTTGTAGAGATTGGCGGTGACAGATAAATGTAAGCGTCTGCTGACAGAAGCTCAATCATCGGTAAGGGAGGGATGGATTGAATGATTCGGCCGGAGCGCACCATACCGTGCAGTTGGTTACCAGAGAGCTCTGTCATTTCAAAGACGCTTCGCTTGGCGCTCTTTGGAGCTGTCCAATACCCCACTAGCAAGAGATCAGCCTCTAGTTCAATGACAGTTTACGAGACTTACCTAGGGTGTCTGAACGCAGCGCCGCCTTGGGAATCGTGCAGTTGTGCAAATTTTGTGTCGCTTGTGGAAGGAAGCGTCTCAATTGACAAAACACGCTGCTTTCCACGTTCGCCATGACTTCTTCATCAATGTCTCGCAGCAAGTTGGTATTGGCTGCACTTTCCCAGAGATGGACGGCAAGGTTGTCTCGAAAATCGTATGTCTTTTCGAGATACATGGTCCGTAGACCGTTCTTGTCCCACAGCGGCCAAAAGAAGGATGTGTAGGGCAGGACTTTGATTTCGTTGCCGAAATGTTCGGAGAGCTTGCCCGGCAGTGCAACGGAGTGATAGTTCCAATCGCTCTGATCAAAAAACTGATAGGTAGCACGCCATCGCTGCAGGAAATGGGCTTGGGGACGCGCCAAAATGACGGCATTACAAAGTCCTACCCACCCATCTAGAACGGATCCAATATATTTAGCATGATTCATGACGCGACTCGCACATACTAACCTCGCCCCTCTTGACCCATGACAAAGGTTTCATCGAGCAAGTTATCAAAAGGCTTCAATGTGATGACATCCAAATCAAGGTATATGCCACCATATTGCAACAGCATATCCATACGCACAATATCTGCCCGATGAGCATACTTGTCCACCGGCCTATCGAACACTTTCGTTGGTATCTCCACCTGATGAAGGGTAAGAAACGTTTTGGCCGCTTCAAAATAATGCCCTGTGGGCATGTAATGGTAATGAAAATAGATGCGCTCGGGTTTGAGAACATCATGCGCCGATTTGATAGCGAGATAATGCACTAAATCAAGTGTCGGACCTTCCGCCTTGAGACCATAGACAAAGTGAACAATTTTGGGTATCTTTCGGGTGGTAACAGGTTGCAGTGAGACGTTGTAAGCTGCTTGTATTTCTTCGGGTAAAGACGTGGAGAACTGCTTTTCGATCCCTGGCACCAACTTTTCGCGGATATTAGGGTTACGACGTACCCATAGCACGCCTAGAACAGTGAGTAAAAGCACAAGGCATAACCGCTTGGCAAAGCGATTGTAACGCGAATTGCCCAACGTGTGTCGTCCATTAGGTGGTTTAAAGTACGCGTTGAGTGAAGGTGACACGCGATTTGCCCTTGATCCACGTCGATGTGTTGCAAATGGCAGTACATCAGCCATGGCCAAGGAACATTGCAATAATCAAAGGAAGCCAAGAAATCGACTGTTAAGAGAGAGGATGTTTTGAATGCTCGATATACAGGCTATGCCTTGTTCTTGTGCTATATACAGGGTGTGTCTAGTGTTTGTACTTTTTAGAGTAAATTTTTTTGAAAGACGGGACAAGACCATGGCCTGTATGGGCTCCGTGATAGACAACTTAAAAAGGTATATCCATGTGAATCATTCATTGATTGAATGCGCAAATGTTATTTGTTTTAATGATATCAATAAGCTCCTGCTTGCTTTGTATCGCCCAATTGATCTTGTTGTTGTTACCTATTCCCAGGTCTACCATGATGTGCTTACTGCGAAAAAAGAACATGACTGTACAATCGTTTCTTACAATTTCTTACAATTGACTTCAACAGCGGAACCTTCCACTTTTGGTAAAATGGCGCTCTTTGGATGTGTTCAACCCCCCACGAGCAAGAGATCAGCCTCTAGTTCAATGACAGTTTACGAGACTTACCTAGGGCGTCTGAACGCAGCGACGCCTTGGCTGACAATGGAAGCAAAAGAATTCGATCCAAAAATGGAAATTGCCATTTAGGACGGCATATCTTTCACGGGAATGACAAAATGAATTATTTGACAGGTATTTATTTCCAAACCGTGATAAATAGCCTGTTCGGCGGGAAGTTATCTCCCAAGAGACATCCGATTATTCTGCTACTCGGGCCATGGTCAATCACACATCCATCACACATGCTCACGAGGCATTCGACCCAAAAGATCTTTTCGACGATGAACGCGCCGGCTTTGACATCGTTTGTCCAGATTTTGAGAAGTTTGCCCTTCTTTGCCAGGCCAACATACAAGCAATTATCTCACAAGCTGGTGTCGGTCAATCTAAGTCTCATCACACAGGATGCTCGCAGCATCACCGAGGACGGTTTCAGGAGGTTTGAGGATTCGGAGGTCGAGAACATTGTGGGCAAGAATAGGATCAAGAAATTACAACTCATTATTCAAGGGCAAGACGACGCGTCAGCGAGTTTCCGGGCAGAATCATCAAACAAGACTGCACAGTGCCACATTCATATGGATACCATGCAAGCAAGAAAGATTGTGGTCGTCAAACAACCAAATGGATGTCACTCGAGCGGATTTCTCACCGTGAACGGCATACTGCCTATCGACACAACAATGGCGGCCGTCATAGAGTATCTAAAGGCCCGATGCGCGCTTTTGCAAGATGGCTTTACCTCTAGCGCAAAGCTGCTGACATCCAACTTTAATGATATTGTCATCGCCATCGGGGACCGAGAGTACGACCTGTTGAACGAGTGCATTGCTCAGTTAACAGCCAGACCAACACAGCTTACTTGGGAAGCCATGCTTGAGAAATTAAAAAAATAGGCTTCGAGGATCTACACGCTTACTTTGTCAATCATGTCAACCAACTAGCGTCCATTTATGAAGGCCATCCCGAGATGGAAAGGAATGAGAGGTTGATTCAATTTTTAAATGCTTGGACGACGGGACAGGCTCAAGTCGATGCTATAGCAGAGTTTTTGACAATCTCACTCAAAGACGAACTTAAGATTTTAAATGAGCCGATCGCTTCATTTTCCTTCCGAGAACAATACAGGAACACGACTCAAGGTTGCCTTGTCGCCGATGCCATCATTTGCCACACGTGTGATTGCGAAACCTTACCTTCCATCGGGCCAATCAGAAGACCAGTTAATCTGTGCGACATTGTCGAGAAGCGTATCCAGATTGACATAGTTGATTTCACTGGTGACGGATACTTTGGCATTCAGGGCAGAAAGCTCACCATTTCCAAATTGGATTACGGTCGAATGCGGCTTGTGCAAAACCTATGCGAAACGGGAACTAGGCCTTGCAGAAACGCTATGCAAGACCTCATGACGGTGTACAGCCACCTTCTCGCCACACCTGAGTGTGTACAACTAACGTGCAAAATGCGCATCATCGATACCTCAGATTTCCTACAATGGCGACGCAACTTGTCCGCTTTTGACTCGAAGCTTACCACACGTCCTGGTCAAGAATACACTCTATTTTGCAAACGCTTTCACAGCACGTGGTTCCGCTTGGGCAATGACTTCACCCTTTCGCTTACTCAGAACGCATTCAATCTCGTTATTACCATTGCTGGACTCATCATGTCGTTTGCAGGCGTTATACAAGTCGTCCAATGGTTCTTAAAATAAATATGCAGCCACGTGCCGATCCCGTATCATGCCACTTGGCCGACATACATCAGAAACGCAAGCTCGAAAACGTGTCAATAGGTAGATGCCATCTAATGCCTTATCATATATTACACTTAATCAACGATGAGATCCTTTACATTCCAGTCCTCATAGGTGCCATCAGGCAGATGCCGTCTCACCATCAACGGGATCTTCTTTTCACGTAGTTCTTTCATGGCAATGGCCAGTGGATCTGTCTCACCTCCTAGGTCGACCAATATAGGTGCGTTCATGCTGGACATAAGCGAATAATGAGCATGCTATCCAAGTGTGATCCAGAGCGTGCCCTGGGTGTCTCTGTCTCTACTGACCTTATCTGCAGCGCACGTGTGCCCAGGATCCGCGCCTTTTCGTATTTTGTCATATAGGGTGTCGTTATCTTTTCCTCATTCTCTTTGGCTTGAGACGGGTCTAGTGTTTCGAATCGCGGACCGTCAGCATCGGCGTTGAAGCGGGTATCCATGGCATCCCCATCTTGTTCTTCAGGGTTCTCTCCCTCTTCACCCTGTGAGCATACGTGTAAGCGACTAATTGATCGACGGGTCGGTCAGTTTGCTACTCACGTATTCATCGACTTCATAGTCTTGTGGCGGCGAGCTGGCAACATTAAGTGTTAATAACGTGTACAAACCACTTAGTCATTACCCAATTACATACTCGTAAGTATCAAACGCGTCGTCACCACCGTAATCAGACATGATGTGTTGTGCAAAAGTATCGACAGCTTCCCGTCAAACGCTTAAAGCTCAAAATATCCACGTTTGGGCGGTCACGTGACAAATTGTGGCTTCTGTTCTTAGCTTTTATGGTCGACGAGCGTTACATGAAATCATCATAGTCATCGTCAAGTCGGCTGAAAGAGGCAGTCTCCTCTCTGGCAGATGACTTGGAGGCACCTCCAGCCAAGGAAGGCTTGGAGGCACCCTTCTTTTTGGGTTTGAGAGCTTCTCTTGCCGCTCTTTGCTTCTCGTTTGCAAGAGCAGAAAGAGTGGACGACACTTTTCGCACATCCACGTCCCTTAGAGGCACACTAATGTCACGAACAAGTGCGTCGACAAAGTTGGTATATTCACGAGATTTCTAGAGAGTGGTGTGAGCTGGCTTGGCACAGTGAGCGTCAATTCAACTCACCTGATGTTTGAGGATTGCTTCTGTCAACTTTTCCCGGAATTGGTCAAACTCTGCTCTGGTCTTGGGTTCCATTGCTTCTATACTTTGTGAATTATCTGAATGATGATGACGAGCTTGAGTATGACGAGCTGTACGATGGCTTCCGTCACTTACCCATGAGGTTGACGTCGGCAAACAATGCAGAGGTGTTTTCCAAATCTGCATCCACTTCTAGTTGATGTAATCGCTCCTTTCGCATAATCTCATCCTCGTCATTGCTGTCTCCAAGCTAATGGAAGAAAAGGAGTAGGCATGTCAGCATAAGATTTTACAGACAGACCTGCGAAATCCTTACCTCTTGCCTCCGTTTGGCAGCGGCCTCGCGCTTTCGTTCTTCCTCCGCCTTACGTTCGGCAATCTTTTGGGCAAGAGGTACCTTTTTCTTCGGGGGAGGCGCAGCAGCCTCTTTGGCCGGCTCCTCTTCGTCTGAAGAAGCGTCCCAGTCGCCTTGTACCTTCTCCTCCTTGTCTTCATCCTCCCACTTCTTTCTAGACGGTATAGGTGCCACGATGGGCTCAGGGGCTTCGTCAGAGTCGTTGTCTACATATTTTTAGGAGGTTAGTCTATGGTTACTAGTGAACGCTGGACAAATCAACATTACCCCAGTCCGACATGGTTCGAATGCAACGCAAAAGAAACGCGGTAGGTGAACAATGAGAAGGTCAAAATTTTATCCACTGGATTGTGTTAGCTGTTCTACAGTGTTTTTGAGGGTATGGTAAGGGCTAAAGGTATCGGCGTTTATGTCCAACGATGACAACTATTAGCAAGAGTGTTAGCATTTGAACAGGATAGAGGCGCATGTGCGCACTACACTCACCTCCTGTCCAAAAGAGTCGACATCCAGCTTGATCTGCAACCGAATCTTGTCTTCGTCGCTGAGAGATTGATCACTTGATGCATTCTTGGACGCCTGGCTACTTGACTTGGCCTTTTTGAGACGTTTTGACCAGTCTTCACTCTTGCGCAGGTTCAGTAAAAGATCCTGAATGATATTGAGGTACCTGGAAAGATGACAGAAGTTTGTGAGTTTGACACATGTCATGTCAAAGTTATTGCATCCACGTACCGAGTCGTCACAGCCTCTGCTACACTGGATGCCCAGTCTCTCGTCCGTTCATCTTTAAGCAAGCCATTGACTTTGCTGGTGAAGCTCTTGAAGGGCAAGAGAATCTGGTGCACGAAAACAGAAGGCTGGGTTGGGGCAGGTCGATTGGTATGGCGATATTGACTGGTGATGCCTCGCACGAGCTTTAACTGTTCCACACACCGTTGCGTAAGAACGGCCACAATGCGTCGATGGCATTCTGGAAGGTTGTCGCTGGTGATGTGGGTCAGAGAATGCGTCATGCTCTCTGAAAAGGTAAGTTGGATCTGCCATTCCGAGACTATAGACATCAACTTACCTTCCAGCATAGAGTCCTCTTGCATGGTCTCGGGTATCTTGGGTAATATGGTGGAGTAGTAAAGGGATCGCACCTGATATTACAAGTGTTAGCGTTGCCACGGGCGCGAAAAGGTATTCATGAGCTTGCAAACTTGCCTGTTTTGTCAAGAGCTCAACGTCGTAGGTCAATGCTGCAAAACGGCACAACACTCGCTCCTGCGCCTCAGCATCAAACATGGTAGAAGAGTTGTTGAAGGGATCACTTCTTGGGACCCGTGGTGAAGTGGCTGTAGCCGCCTAAGGAGAAGGACAAGGTTTGAGTTAGCGGAACAGGAGCAAGTTTGTCCAAATAGCTTACCCAAGCCTTCTCTAATCGTTGCAATTCTTCTGACGTCTGCTTGATTTCGTCGGCTATCCAATGCTTGTACCGCTGCAGCAGCTATTCGGCACATGTCAATCAGAGAATTAAACGTCAAACTGCACGAGTACCTGTAAGGTCAGCAACCAGAATTTGCCACACAAGGCGTACAGAAAGATGTCGTCAGACCAGCATTGCTTGATCGCTTCTATGGACAATGAGGTCGCCTTGTAAAATGGCTCTTCGCCTCTTGTGCCGTCGCTCGAATTGTTGATCGCCTGGAGGTCTTGGTTGTGTTTCATGGCATCTTCCTCAACAATGTTGCTGATCTGCTTAAAGCTGAGATGGAAAAATACGATGAGCATATAGCTAAAGATGCAACTCAACTAAGCTCACCGAAGTTGAAAATAGACGGCCAATTGCCATCGCGAAATGAATTCCTGGTAGGCAGCATGTCCCCGCAAATAGGCGAGCTCCTGCTCTGATCGGCAAAAACTTTCCAGACTTCGAAAAAAGTCCATGGTAGAGCTGTAATTCTACGCAATTGTCAGTAACTTTCTTGTGCAAACCCAACCTTGCACCTACAGAGTGAAAAATATCGGGATTACCGGAGGCGAATATGGCAGTCAATTCCTTGATCATCTGTTCCTTGATCTCGACCCAGATGGCGTCCGCGAGGAGATGATAGTTTGTGTTTTTAAGGTCACGACTGGTAATTTCGAGGAGTGGCATGCAGGCACCATTGAGAAACGCTAGAAATTTGCTGTAAAGTATCGTGAGCGAGCCACTGATACTATTTGGTCGGTAGGTCGTCGTGTCGTCCGTGCCCGTGGCAGAGTCTGTGCCTTTGAATTGCGCTATAATCTGCATTGGTAATGTAAGGATATCAGTCCGCTCGAAAGCATGCAACACTTACAGGTTCTATAGAAGGTCGCACAAACTCTGTGCGAATGATGTAGGTTGCGTCAGCGGTCTTGTCGATGGATGCAAATATTCGAAGACATTGTAAGAGTACCTCCCGGCCATTTCTGGCTTCAGTAGAGGACCGCGTTGGCTGATTTAGCTCTGCTAGCGCGGACTTCAGCGTCAATCTCAGGTACGCGTCCAGGGTATCTGTGATCCGGTCCACTCTCTTCGAAAGACGGAGGTGAACAAGAGAAGCTTGGCGGTTCATGCGTGTAACGTACCCATCGCTGTGCTTCCACAAACGGAAAATGCTGGCCTTTCCGTGTCAGATATTGCATTTGATTGAATTCGATGGCCACGCGATCTACACGCTGCCGTATCCTGTAGGATCATGTCGACAGTCAGCAAGAGAGGCAACGCTTAAACACAAGTAGCGTTTAAAACCCACCCTGCTCTTCGTTCCACATCCTGCATTTGTGCAGAGATATCCCCATCCTCCGAATTGATCATGAGCAGCTCCTCCACCTTGCTGATGGAGTCTGAAATTTGAATCATCAAATGGAGAGAGGCCTGCAAAGAAATGTCAGCGCCATAGTACTATTCAAGATATGGTGTTGCACATACCTTTGTGTCCTTTATGTCATTGCGCTGTTCTAGCTTTGCTTGTAAGAAGTCTATATTCTGCTCAATCTCTTCCTTGACAGACTATACGCATGTGAGTAAATGGTATACCGCTCTCTAGCAACGCACTCACGGCTACATTATCGTGCGCTTCCTGCAATGGAACGCGCAGCACCTCAAAATCTCGATCCACGCCCTTCAAACTCGTTGACAAGTGCACAAAGTCCGTATAGTCCTTGTTGATGAGCGCAACCAACTCTGCCTTCAGTTTGGTGACGTGCGCGTTCAATTCACTCTTTAGCGTATCTAGACCCAAGTGCCGTTGCGACGCCAGGTACTTGTCGGCAACAAAGTTTGGATTGTCAAAGGCGCTAATGTCTATGCCGATTTGCGGAAACTGACTACTGACATCGTCGCTATCATTGTCCGAAAAGTTGAATGACTCGACGTATTTTGAGTGTAATGCTGGACGAGGGGATAAAGGTGAGCTAGCATCAGAAGTAGACGAGACCTTTGTATTGCTCTTGCGAAGAGGCTGTAGCTTTCTCGTCCCTTCTTCGCGCGACATGGGAAGCAGAAGATGTCCAAAAGCAGCAATTTCGTCCTTCAGGTACTTTTCACTTGGAACTTTCACTTCTACTCGTTAAGAATGCAACAATTTACGACTATTGAAGGGGCGCATCCTTTGGATGAGAGTGTAGAGACCTATACGATCCCTGGTGCTCAAGTGTATGACCGCTTTTTTGATGTACCGCTACGTAAGTGACGACAAGACGTTTCGAATAGCGGGCTGAGTTACGACGTTGTGTAGAGTATGCGCAAGGTGCGAACCTTTCGGCTGCCTCAAGGCATGTTATCCGCATCTTTGTAAGACACTTGGTTCCCATCGACAAGGTTGCCGAAATGAAAAGACTTCCGTTTCTCCTCTTTTTGCAGGTAAGGCTATGACTGGCGGCTTGGACTCAGCGTGACAGTCACTCATTTACTTTGGCAGGGCGGACCTGGTTGCGAGTGTCGATTACCGAGCTCCGCATTAGGTGGATGGTACAAGGTTGCCTTTGAAAAGGGTTACCAAATTCTTTTGCTCGATCAGCGCGGCACCGGTCTGTCATCTCCTATCAGCATCACACACCTTCAAGCCGTATTTGGACAAGATCACCGGTCTATGGCAGAGCATTGTACATTGTTCAGAGCGGATAGTATTATCAAGGA
Source organism: Bifiguratus adelaidae (assembly GCA_002261195.1). NCBI lineage: Eukaryota > Fungi > Mucoromycota > Endogonomycetes > Endogonales > Bifiguratus > Bifiguratus adelaidae. Next base: position 452,596 of record MVBO01000001.1, read on the forward strand.
TTGCGAAGTTATTCGAAGACGTCTTACTGCTGGACGGGATCCCAGGACGGAAGAGGTCCGATTGACCCTGTTGGGCCAAAGCTTTGGAGGATTTTGTTGCACAACTTATCTTTCGTTATTGTAAGTGATAATTCGAGCGTCGCAGCATCGGTGATTTACTGAATATCCCTTGGGCAGCCCGGCTTCATTGAAACAAGTGTTCATCACGGGGGGTGTACCACCGCTCATTGAGACACCAGACGCAGTCTACGAGAGCACCTACCCTCGCATGCTTACTCAAAACGATACCTACTATAAGAAATATCCCAAGGACGTCGAGCGCGTCAAGCAAATTGTCCGGCACTTGTCGGCCAACCGAGTGACTTTGGCCAATGGAGGCGTTCTGTCTCCCCGGAGGTTCCTGCAACTAGGTCTGCTGTTTGGAGGCAATGGAGGGTTCGACAATGTTCATCAGTTTGTACTCAACGCTTCGCGCGATCTCGAATCAGTCTCCAAGTTCTCGTATCGTACGCTGGAAATGGTCTCTAATATGCAAAACTTTGATAGCAATGTGCTCTATGCTGTCATGCAAGAATTGATATACGTACAAGTCCCCGGAAACCGAACCAACTGGGCAGCCGAACGGGTGAGGAATTCGCAAAACTTCAGGCAAGCATTTGGATGGGAGGTGACCGATAGCACAGAACGCCTCAATTTCACGGGTAAGTTCAAACATGAGCTGAAAGGCAACACGCGACATGACAAGGATACGCGGCTAACAATCACCGCCAGGCGAAATGGTCTACCCATTCATGTTTGAAGACTACGTCGAACTACGGCCACTGGCTCAGGTAGCAGAAATATTGGCCCAAAAGAGCGATTGGGGATGCCTCTACGATGTAGAAACGCTCAAGAACAATACGGTCCCGGTGGCAGCCATCAGTTACTATGAGGACGTGTATGTGGATGTTCATCTTTCGGAGAAAACGGCAAAGACCATCAAGGGATGCAAGCAGTGGATTACGAATGAATTCTTCCACAGGTAAGTGAACTGTCAGCCTATTCTGCGCCTTGTCTAATGGTGAGAGTAGTGGCCTTGGCGATGATCCTGAGCGCGTTCTCAATCATCTCTTTAATCTATTGCGGTATTGAATGTGGTCCGGAGTTGTTGAGCAACACATCTGGTGACGAGCTCAGTCGATGGTTTGCCGACTTTTTGGAGGACATGTACATATATTCCGCTAAAGGAAAACGTTGTGCTTTTGCTGATGCTTTGAGATAGGGACTGTCAATAAGGGAAGACAGTGTTGTCGTATGTTTGGTGTAGATGGAGTGTAGACCGAGGAACAATGAAATTCTTATAGCAATTTATTGAAATGTCCAATTCAACGGGGGTTATAATTTCAAAGACTGCACAACAGGAAAACGGCAGCAGTTCACAGGAAAAGGGAGGGTTCCCCAGTGTCATGACTGGTGGTGCTTAGGTTATCATTCATATTTCCAATCCTTGAGCGCGTGTGATATATACCTCTAATGATAAAACTTATGCTTTCTCGACCCCATAGAATAATGATGCAGCAGGGACTATCGAGGAAAAATTTACCTTCCATTCCAGCACCATAAAGAGCATTGAGGACACAAGAATTCGACATGATCCATTCAATTTCATTCAGGTGACTATTTGTCCCAATTGACATTGTTCAGGCCCCAACTCCATCCCAAAACTCAATTCCATGTGCAAAATGTCTCTAGCTAATCAACAGTCTCTCTGTCTTCGCCATTTCTCCAGCCGAAAATGGCAACTCAGGTGCACTGACATTTGAAACCCCGCAATGTGACTCGCTGCCGTTGGAAATCGAACCTCTCGTTGCTTCCGTCCTGCTTGCCATACTGACCAAGGAACCTCAGATGCAGTATCGTCATCTCAACTTGCTAGCCCATCAGCTGCATTCATCATCAAAACGTCTTCCCACATGGATAGCCACGCGCTTGATCGGCTTATTACATTCTGAGACATAAGCTATGTCTGCCTGTTACGACAGGGTTTACCAAGCATCTGGCTGCATGGAATGAGACTGACCATCGATTGTTGACATCCATCACCATCCAAGTGAAAATGTCCACCTAACCAGGCCCTCATTTTCCATATCTCGAACGTCTTCTCTCGACAAACAGAGAACAAATCCATCCAGCCGGCTCCTTTCCATCTATCTATTTGCAGTCGTTTTGTAGAGTAACATGGACTGCGCTTGTTCGCGTGGATGACGGCATCAATGAGAACCTTGTGCGACATGCAGAGCGGAACTCTAAATTTGTCCCACCCTTGCGCGTAACCGACAACTTGCAAATTATTGGTCAACTGAAAAACCGGAATCACTCACGCGCCACCATAGTTAAATGTGATTGGCTCAATCTTGGCCATATGAACGGGTGACGATGCACTGTGCCATTGAACACAATCCAACAAGCAATAGTAAACACGATCCATAGACATTGTCTATAGCATACAGCAAAGCTTGCTAACCATGACTCAGCTCAATGGCGCTAGATCATCTCCATAGTGTTGTTTGTAGCCTTATCTTGGCGTTCGTGTGCAAACAGAAACTGAAATTTTGTTGGAATATTTGCAACTCGCTTCTTTCTCTCGTGGTGTATACCCTCTATTCCCCTGCTGTCTGACGATAAGCACCCTTGGGGACATTGCAGGCTCTCTAGTAAGAGCCTTGTACCATTTTATGGAGCACTTGGCCGTGTCGAACACGACATTTGACCAGATCGCGCAGTCCGTAGTCATTCTTGCAGTCTTGCAGTACATTAGGCACGGAAGCGATGAACATGTCGGAGTATAACTTGGAGTCTATGGAAGGCATGGAGAACTTTGACTTTTTATTCAATAACGACAATACCTTGGTGGGGCACGACTCGCAGAAGCTTGAGCACTCGGGAGAGCATGGCAAGGTAAGAGGATTTGCCACGGTCACGTAACTCGGGCAATATGCGGGAACGAGGTTAGAAAGGATCATGACTCAATCGAAACTATAGCAGCAGTCGAGTTATGGGTTTGAGCAACACTCAAACAGCGGCATGGACGAGAGCGGACAATCGTTTCCTGTCGACGATATCGGCATGCCTATGCTGACACCAGATGCATCGGACAGCAGTCGTACCGACAGCAATAACCTGCATGCGGCCAACCCCGAATACGCCTACATGTCACCTTTGCAAATGGCATTTCACCAAAGCGTCGAGGGTGACTTGCTTCAGCAGGGACAAAATATGCAATCCATGAGTAATGCTGAATACGAGGAAGAGGTGAGTGTGAAGGCGACATTGCCGTGTCGGTTCGCAATGGCTTATCCGTGGTTTCCTCATTTAGTACTTTTTCACCCCGCTCATCTCTCCGGCTATCACACCACAATTCAACATGAATCACAACGAGTCTGGAATGATGCCGAATGATGGCATGAATTTCTCTCCCTTGACATCTCCCGCCCTCGTACCTCATTCCCCTCGGATGTTTGCAACCACACAAATGAACATGCACGTCCCTCAATCTTACAATTCCATGTCATCCCAATCGCACCATACCATGCATGCAAATGGACCGCCTACTTCACCAGTCACAACCAATAGCACCAACAATGCGAGTCGAGCAACGAGGTCAAAGCCTACAAAGAAAGGCGTCATGACACCGAACGCATCACCATATCAGCAGCCAGTATCAAAGGGTCGTCGCAAGATGACGCTGCATCAACAGGCATTACAATATCCAAATCTTCAGCCTGGATCCGTAGCTCCGGCCGCTTCCTCTTCCGTAATGATGCCACCACCTGCACATGCACCCGCACCGATCAATACGCATCTTTCCTCCAAACGCGCTGATGATATGGATCATTCTCCGGTGACGACTATGCCTCCACCATCGAGTCTGCCGCCATCATTCTCTATCGACCGTCAAAGAGCCGACAATCAGGGGTCCGGTATATCACCGGCAACACCGGCGTCACTTATGAATTTACGGTCCGGTAACTCTCCCAATCCAGCATCGAATGGCGCTTCACCCAACTCTCCTCATTCAAATCCATCTCCTACCGCAATGTCCAACTCTGCTGATACGGTTACGCCATTACCTGAACCGATGATTCCAATGAAGTCAGGCAAAACATCGTCTAGAAAGCGTAGCAGTGCCCCTGGCGTCTCACCTGCGCTACTACCAAGCCTTCCGATCACATCGCCTGGCCTGGGGCCCATGGCTTCACCACGTGTCGAACCTAGGGCAATGACCTCACCACGAGCTCTCCGGCCGAGTGCGATGAGCTCGAGTCCCCGCACATTAAAGCCACTCATCAGCCCTAGCTTGAAACCATTGCTTCCCGGAAATCCGTCCCTCAATGACGCAGCGCAGATCCTTGCTTCCAAATCTAATTATCAAAACCTTCGTGAAGGCAAAGCTCAATCGCTTGGTATCTCTTACCCTTCCAACATTCACTCTGGTATTGAGATTCGGAAAACGGCGCACAAAGCAGCGGAGCAGAAGCGACGAGATTCGTTGAAGCAAAACTTTGAAAGCTTGCGTGCCGAAATCCTGGAAGCTGCCGTTGCACTCTGCAAACGTCGAGAGAAGGAAAGATTAGGTGTGTGTGGCGACGTAGACAGCGCCGTAGAGTCCGATACGTCCAACGGAAGCTCCGATTCAAACGGAGAGAGCAAATCCAACGATACCTTACCAACATTGAACGATATTGAGAAAGAGGTCAAACAAATGTCCAAAGTATTGCTTTTACGACATTCCTATGATTATATCCTCCGTCTCAAGTGCGAGAGAGCGCAGCGGGATGCTCGGATCGACTCGTTATTGAAGGAAATCCGGAACTTGCGCGCCAAATGTGGACTCGCTGAACTCACTCCGGAAGCACTGGGGACGCTGGGCGTACCAGAGGTCGATGAGAAGGATCCAAAGGGTCGCATGTTGGAGCTCATTGGCAAGGCTTCGGCAGGAGAGGATGGCGAAGACGACATGGATGATTAAGGCGACGTTTAGACGATGTACATAAGCACTGAAGATAAGCATTTGAACTACAGCAGACGTGTTTAGTCTTTCAATCGAAGAGGATGTCCATAAATTGCTGTCATGAGCTGCCTGTATCGTGGCCTATAAAGGCAATCAAAATGCCTTTTATGAAGTCAACCACACGGTGAAGTATCACTTACACAAGATATGGGTGAAGTTGCACTGCCTCGTCGGGGTGAGCGCTCTGCTAGTGCGACCGAGCCTCACGGTTACACATTGCCGACTTGTCGAGAACGACATGCAACAAGACGATGAGGAAAACGGAGCGTCACATGTCTCGCTGCCGATAGAGCAAGCTGATGAAGACGACGCGACATCATCACGGCGTGCAGCTCCGCCATATTCGTCGGAACCGCACAAGGCAGTCAAGTACGTGTGGTGGAACGAAAAGAAGACGACAGCCATATATTGCGCGGTCATTGGACGATGGGTTTACATCGTTCTCTACCGGGAAAATAATAACTTTCAACGTAAGGATGTGCGCGCTTTTCCTTTCATGCTTGAAGCAAATGATGATGAAGAAGTGGACGTCGACTTTCAAGCTGCGTGCACAGATGACCATAGAGTAGTGTTCGTCAGTCTTCAAGCGTATAACAGGCGTATGCAAAAGCAGAATGACATTCGATCTTACATATTAGAACACGGACTTATCAACGAAATCATGGAAAAGGTAAAATATGATGTAAGACTCTCAAGGGTTTTAAAGTTTGCAACTTCTGGACCGATAAACACATCCTCTACACAGCTGCTTTACGGCTTGATGACAATTTATTGCGACCCAGAATCTTTCCTTTCAACACATCTCTGTCAAAGATCGGTCCAGATTTTGCCCTGCCTGTTTGCGCTTCTGTTGGCGAAGGCTATTCCCCCTTCAATTGGGAGACATTCTTGTCTTTGCGCACCGCTCGTCAAGGAAATTTCGGCACCGTCGACGTTCACTTCGAACGATGAAGAGATTATGCGTCATTGGGCATTCAGTCAAGAGCCTTTGTGATTTTCGAGTTGGCTACTTGCAAATCATATTTTCATACCACCAGAAGGATGCAGGATATCCTCGGGTGCTTTGGGCAGATCAAGCTCACATTTTATTGATGGAAAATCACCCTCTACTATGTACACTTTTCCGCTTAAAAACGGGTAATTGGTAAGCGCCTGTGCACTGTTATCCCATGAAGTTATTCTATCATATCCGAGATCTCGGGACATATTTGTTAGCGCTGGCGATTGGGATCCAGGGATTGTGCCCGGATTTAGCGACAACTTCGAAACTAATCGACACTTCGGTATATTCATTCGCAGTCCTGTTCAGTTGGGTCCAGTTCGCGAGTCCAGGATGATTGGATGCTAACTTCATCTCCTCTGACTGCATGACTCGCAGCTATTACAGCTACGTAGTATCCGCTGGCTTCGGATGGCTTTTTTGATCGACTCTCTCAATCGCATCGTCACATCTCTCCTGGGCTTCTGGATTGTTCTTTGCTTCACCACTTTTGCGTTCGCTCACTCTCTTTGGACCCAGTCCCTCACGAGCAACCGGTCAATTACAACATTTGATGAATCGACTGTTTGGAATAACACTGAGAACAGGACAGTCATGAATCTCCTGTATATGTATCAAACGGTCTGGTACTTTATACCCGGCAATTACGCCGGAAACGAAGGTAGCGGAAGCTCAGTGACGACAAACATTATCGCCTTTCTATTCTTGATCGCTGTTGCCATCGTGCTGATGAATGTGCTTATTGGGTTGATCAATGATTCTGTGAAACAAATCGAATATCACCGAGGAGTTTCAATTGCGATTACAAAGAGTGAGATTAGATGTATTGTTCTACGACCTACTAACCTTTGAGCTAGGCAAGGATCATCGCACATATTGAACTGTACTGGAGGCTCCCACATCAACGGAGGTGCGAGAAAAGGTCAGTCACTTTGCGTGCGATTGGTAGATAGACAAACGTTAACGGCGAACGTCGTTGTCAGATTCCCAAGAGAATTATGTTTTTTAGCAAGCGAGGAAAAAGTCGAGCAGGAGAAAGAACATTGGAAGGGATGGACAAGGAAACACGATCCCAAGAGCAGCATTTTGATGAATCAGCCCGACAGAGGCAAAGAAGAATCCGATAAGAACGATGTGAAGGAAGATTGGAGATATATTATGAAACGGATGGACGATCTGTTGGCCATGGACGACGCCGAAGGGAACAACGATAATTCCAAGTACGAAAGCGACGATGAAGACAGCTTGCTTTCAACAATAGAAGGAAAGTTTTAAGAGCCGAGGAATCTCGTTGATAAGCTGGCCTCTGTACCCAAGTCTAGAAATTCTTCATCTTCCCAGAAATCTTGAATCGAATGTATGTAGATGAAACGTTATACCTGAATGTTCATATAGACGTAAAAGCAATTCGCTTAGAATGATGCTGACAGGTAGAAATGGTCCTCAACAGGTAATTTGCCCTTAATTCATTTAATTAATCGATTTAGTGCGGACTGATCAACAACTTGTCACATCTGTCACGCATTGCGCTCTCTCGCTCTTCATCCCTCACACTCTTCGACACATGACCAAAGCAGACGTCCTAGATATCGCGAAAAGAGCACGGCTAGCAGCCGTATCGCTCGCTTCAGTGACACCAAAGCAAAAGTCTGCCGCACTCGATCGCATTCGTCAAACACTGTCAGAACGCCGACAGGAGATATTCAACGCCAACAAGCTCGACCAGACTGCGGCCAAAGAGCAAGTAGACGCCGGCAAGCTTTCTGCCTCTCTGTACAAACGTCTCGATATTACCAATAAGGACAAGTTCGAATCGATTTTGACAGGTATCTCGGACGTAGAGCGGTTACCTGATCCAACCAACAAATGTACGCTGGCCACAAAACTCGATGACGGCCTCGAGTTGTACCGTGTCACGGTGCCTGTGGGCGTTCTGTTGACCATTTTCGAAGCGCGCCCTGAAGTTGTTGTCAATATTTCGTGTCTTGCGCTGAAATCTGGTAACGCCGTCATTCTCAAGGGTGGTAAAGAGGCCACACGCACGAACGCTGTTTTGGCTTCGTGTATTCAAGATGCTCTTGCGAGCCTTGGTGTCAACTCGGGCGTACCTAGTGATGCTGTGCAGATTGTGGAAACCCGAGAGCACATTGACGTCCTTTTGGACTTGGATCGTTATATCGATCTGGTTGTTCCTCGGGGCAGTGGAAGCATGGTCAAGTATATCATGAATCACACAAGGTATGTCCTCACGCAGTCCGGCCTGTTTGTAATGCTGACGTTTTGCTTGCAGAATCCCGGTGCTTGGACATGCAGATGGACTGTGCGCAGTTTACATTGACAAGGATGCCGACGACAAGAAGGCCGCCAAGGTGCTATTGGACTCCAAAGTAGGTTGCTTCTTTCTTCTGATCCAAGCATAGTGTGCTTATGCTCTTCGACAGACCAACTATACCGCTGCCTGCAACTCTGCCGAGACCCTCTTGGTCCATGAGGATGTGGTCAAGGACAAGGACAGACTTGCATTCATTGTGTCTCCATTATTGGAGAACAAGGTGGTACTGAAGTGCGATTCATTCGTTATTGGAGTGATGAAGGAGGTCTTTGGCAGCCAATACCCACAACAACTTGAAGCTGCTACTGACGAAGACTTTGATACGGAGTTTTTAGATCTCATCATGGCTGTCAAGGCGGTTCCCAATGTGCACGAGGCTGTAGCACATATCAACGAACACGGTAGCAAGCATACCGACTGCATCGTGACCGAAAACAAGGAGGCTAGGGATGAATTCTTGACGCGAGTGGATGCTGCTGGTGTGTATGTCAATGCTAGCACGCGATTTGCCGATGGCTTCCGGTATGGCTTTGGCGCCGAAGTTGGAGTTTCAACCAACAAGACGCACGCTCGTGGTCCAGTAGGACTAGAAGGTCTCGTCATCTACAAGTACAAGTGCTATGGCGACGGTCATGCCGCCGGCGATTATGGATCAGAAAAGAGGTCTTTCAAACATGAATCGATAGACGTTGCCAACGTCAACCAGGTGTAGAGTATCATGGATAGACAAAATTACGTTAGGTCATATTTGTACATGTGTCGGCTATAGAAGGGCAAAGGCAAGAGCCACGCCAGCCACGCCAGCCACGCCAAGGCCAGCCCAAAAGGTACATTGACAATGGTTGAGATGGTCTTGATGCGAGAAAGTCGAGCTTGGAATTCCTTGGTATCGTTCACGTGGGGAAAGCGTACATCAGGCACCGGAACTCCCAAGAAGGCGCAGAGTGGTCCCCAGCCTTCTTGAACGCTGAACATCAAGACGTTCTCGTTGCCTTTGAATTCAAGCACCTCTCTTTCATGTTCGGCCATCCTTTCCCTTATAAACTCCTTGTCATAAACCCGATTCTGAAAAGTGCCGTGTCGGATGACTTTGGAAATCATTTCCTTGGCTCTTCTGATGCTTCTAGGAGCTAGCACAGACATGGGAAAGCCAACATCCGTGTCCACACGAAGGAGCGTATTCTGAACAGACGTGTACTAGGAATCAAAGTCGCGGGTAGTATGTATAATCTTGGCATTGGGATACCGTTCAATAATCTCTTTGTAGAACGTGATAGCCGGCCAATCTGCAGCAGCACTGTATCCCTCAAAGTAGGCTTCCCAGTCTACATCTTTGCCTTCGTACAAGTCCAACCAAAAGTCAGCCGAACGCCGCTGTTGGAATATGTCCTTCATGTGAAAGCATGGATACCCGAGGATGTCGAGTGCTTCTTTGAGGGACTGTGTACCCGTGCGGCCGTAGCCCGTGCAAAATACCTCTAAAGGCATGTCGAGAAGAACAAGGGTGTTCAATAACTCGCCTTGGCGCGATCTTGGCTCTCTGCTGTCAATTCCGAATATGGAAAGTGATGGACGGTGAGTTCCTGGATCCCGCACAGGTCAGAAGGCAAAGGCGATCCACGGCCACTCGACAAGACGAATGGAGCAGCCAGCAAATCCAAAGTCAACTCAATCGGTCAGCGAATCGACATGCTGGAAGTGAACCCGGACCGGCCGGACAAAATCACTACTTTCATTCCGGTGACTGTCGGCGAGGGAGGGAATCCAAGCATGCCAGCCTACCGTCATTACAAAACATGCAGTGCGCTTTCACACTGTGACGAATTCGACCTGATCTACCCAGAAGCAGTACGCCTTGTCAAATTAAGAATTCCAGCGACCAAGAATCTGTCGGCCCGGTCGCGCGGCAACAAGGTGCTTGAAGTCGCCGTAGAGAAAGCCACTGATTTCGACGCTATTCTTTGCGAAACGCAATTTTCGACCGGTTGATGTAAGTACGCCACTCGATACTATAGCGATCGCTATTGAATCGACAGCTATTATGAGATTAGCATTTTTGTTTTCACAGTTTCATGAAATGAAGGTATTCCTTACCATTAAAAGGTTCGAGTACTCCGCAATTAGAATCTCTAATGTGATAGCAGTCCATACCTTGTATTCTCTCGAGTGCGACACGGTTTGATATTTCTTGCGGCAGGGCCTTAGGGGCTACAGCAAGGAGGACAGGATGCATCTTTTGCTGCGGCATGGAACGTGTTGGCTTGATTTCCATATCCGGCCAGCCAAATATACTGTTCGAATTTGAAGACAGTGAGCTGGCACCTGCAAGCAACCACCAGAGCCGTTGCATAAGGTACCTCGGATCTTGACCATTTGGAACTCGCAAGAAGGCAAATTTAACACTTACAGTAAAAGCTTGATTCAAAGCACTTGCTTGTTGTCCACGTCCATTCACGGTTATAAACACTCGTAATCGAATACGAGAGACGTTGTGGTTAACCGTAACATGTTCATCGTGCATTTCAAATGCAGATCGATAAGTTCATCCCAGATTTGCATACGCACGAGCCAGTTGTAGGCTCTTGTATTCAGCCGCATGGTTCGATGGTCCAATTCTAGAGTGATTTCAGTTGCCCTACTTTGGCGGGTCATTGGAACGCCCATTATCCTCTCAGCACATCATCTTCAGTAAAATGACTATCCAGCTACTTGAACTGAAGTATAGCATGATGCTTCCCTCCTCTCGACAAAGCATGAAGTCGAGCTGCGGTCGCACCGTAGAACACCAAAACGATCTTGTCCGAAGCCCGGATGCGTCACGTGAAGTGGAGGTCCCGTTTTACCACATTCAGAGACGCCGGCCGACAGCTCTTGTCCGGCTCATGCTCTGTTGAAACGCTTAGACATGCTCCACTAACTCTCCCTTTTACGACCGTAAGGCACGCCATGATGCCTCTTTCATTACACGAGCCGGCATTTGCCAAGCCTATACCGTCCAAGTCGCTCGAGAACAACTTTGAGATACACGAAACCTTATCCCAAGGCAACTTTTCCACGGTTTACAAGGCAACGTCCAAACAGAATAAGTCGCTTGTGGTCATCAAGGAGTATGACAAGGGTAACAGCTTTCAGTGCTTACGCCATGCTGAGCGTGAGATACAGGCCATAAAGCGGTTGGAAGAGCAAGCTGGCAGAGGCTTTTGTAACGTGAGTATCACTCTTTGTTTTGAGACCGTATTGGCACATGGAGTGGACAGAGGTCGCAAGCAACGCATGCCAAGGCTCACACTACTACTTGATTCTGTAGGTCATACGTCTTTTTGAATTTTTTGACATTACCGACTCTGTCGGCTCCCACCACTTACATCTCATCATGCCCTATCACCCACTCACGATCCGTGACATTCTTAAATACACATCCAACACTCACGAATACGTGCAACACGGAACACTTAGCGATGCTCAAATCAAGTCCTGTTTGGTCATGATGACCAAGGGTGTCAATTATCTTCACGGACATGGTATCGTCCATCGTGATCTATGTCCAGAGAATGTCTTGATTGGATTCGACGGTATTGCGCGAGTCACAGATTATGGATGTGCATACTTTATGGGGGCGGAGAATATGGAAGATCAGGTGGATGAGGAGGAGTATTATAGTACGCGAGGTCGAGTGGCCAGGGAGGAGGGCATCGGCACAAGGTAAGTCGACAGTGCAAATTGCCTTAGAATCCATTCCGCTGATGTCCGTTGGTTGCAGATGGTACAAGCCTCCGGATCTCTTGCTGGCTTCCAAAAACCATTCGCCGGCTTCAGACATATGGTCTCTTGGCTGCATCTTCGCCGAATTCTTCACGCCTCATCACGTTCCGCTAATTGCTGGTGAGAGCGACATTGAACAATTGTGTACCATCTTTAAAGTGCTCGGTAAACCCAACAAGTCTACCTGGCCGGTAAGTTGAGAGTTCTACTCATTGCTGGTGATTGCACAAGGCTGACGAGCCAATGCAGGAGATTACAACGCTTCCAGACTATGGCAAGCTCGTCTTTCTGACGTCGCATATGAAAGGCCTAAACCTGGGTGAACACGCCGAACAGGATTCCCCGTTCGAGTCCGACCTCAATCAAAGTGAAGAAAGTGAAGAGGACGATTCAAGTTTTGTGACCGAAGGTTCAATATCGGCCCTTAGTGACGACGATTCCTCCCAGCACGAAACACCTACTACTTACTACTTGCGCGAAGAGGCCCATACACATATTGCACTCCCACCCGTATCCCCAAACACCAACGATGCCAATCACCAGCAATCAAACTCTGCGAAAACGATGCGCGCCACCCCCACCACGAACAAGAGCTCGAAATCTTCTCTCACAGTAGACACTGACTTGCATCAACCGATGAGTATCCAAAGACCACCCCTCTTGAATGCCCATTCTATGTCCTTCAAGCATCAGACCCTTTCTCATGCCTGGACGTTCCGTGAAATGCTCTCGGATGCGGAACCGGCGGCTGTAGATTTGATTGAACGCATGCTTCCCTACAGCGCGGAAAGGCGATTATCTGGCCAAGAGGTAGGACATTGTCTACGCTTTTCCACATGTGGCTAACATCCATCGTTCCAGATCCTCAATCACATCTATCTTCAAGATGTGCCCACCAAAGCGGATGGCACCACACGAGGCCTCGACCAAGATTTCGTCAAGACGCTTGTTGACGTTAAGGAACGCCAGCGACGCGAATGGCATGAACAGCGTGATAGATTGCTACTTTCACCTGCTGAAGCACCGTAAATGTCTCCCTAAATAGAAACACTGTGAATAAAGCCCATTGTCCACCCAATTTTGGCCCCAAACGAAGCTCAGCCAATCAGCGTGCAGATGACTGACCGCTTACTGCCTTACATAACCTCGGATTTGATGACATCACAACACAGTCCCATTCAATCCGCCCAACAAACCGACCTTGTATATAAAGCAGCCGTTCCTTTCCGCTGAACGATAACTCTCTTCTCTCTTCTCCACATCATGACCGCCCTCGATCAAATCAAGAAATACACCACCATTGTCGCCGATACCGGTGACTTTCAATGTAAGTGTTTTTACCCGGAACCTTTGTCGGCGGATCGATAGTTTTGATCTCTCGGCCGGCAGAAAGGACAACGATATTGACCGACTCTTAGCCATTGCTCAGTTCAAGCCTCAAGACGCGACAACGAACCCTTCGCTTATCTTGGCCGCCACTGAGGATAGCGCGTACGACAACTTGACCGACGACGCTTTGGCGTACGCCAAAAAGAAGGGAGGGTAAGTGTTCAGAACACGCGCTCTTGCGTTTGTACGGTGGCGACCAGACACTGACTCGGTTTCTAGTTCTCTTGATGAGCAGACCGAATGGGCTTTGGATAAGCTCTTGGTCAACTTTGGCTCCGAAATCCTAAAGATCGTCCCCGGTCGTGTTTCCACGGAGGTAGACGCTCGTCTTTCCTTTGACACCGAGGGAACCGTTAACAAGGCCCTTCGCCTCATTTCCTTGTACGAGGAGATTGGTGTTAACAAGGAACGCGTCTTGATCAAGATCGCCTCCACCTTTGAAGGTATCCACGCCGCTCACATTCTCGAGACAAAGCACGACATTCACTGCAACTTGACCCTCTTGTTCGGCTTTGCTCAAGCCGTCGCCTGTGCCGAAGCTGGCGTCACATTGATTTCTCCTTTTGTTGGCCGTATCCTTGACTGGCACAAGAAGAACACTGGCAAGGACTTTGCCAGCCACGAGGACCCTGGTGTTCTCTCGGTCACCAAGATCTACAACTACTACAAGCAAAACGGCTACAAGACCATTGTCATGGGTGCTTCTTTCAGAAACACTGGCGAGATTGAGGAGCTCGCCGGATGTGACTTTTTGACCATCTCTCCCAAGCTTCTTGCTGAATTGCAAAAGAGCGAGAAGACGGTGGAGCGCAAGCTTAGCCCCGAGAAGGCCAAGGCCGAGAAGGCTCAACCCAAGGTCAGCTACTTTAACAATGAGAAGGCTTTCCGCTGGGAGATGAACGAGGATGCCATGGCCACCGAAAAGTTGAGCGAAGGTATCCGCTCCTTTGCTGAAGCCGCTGTCAAGTTGGAGGACAGATTCCGACAGAAGCTCTCCAACTAAGCCAGTGCGCACCCGCTATTCATCCTAATCTAAAAAAGCCACGAGGCATAGTTGCCAACGCATTTGATCCAATAAAAAGAAGTGACAAAACTACGGAGACATGTCTTGCACCTTCAGTTCTATAAAATGCCAAACAATGCGTATATGAATACAAACAGAGGAGTGTTCTTTACAAGTTAATGTGACGGAGCCGGGGTAGGTGGTTGAATTTCGGGCAGCTGAGGCATAACAGGTCGATTCGATTCGGCCATGAACCTTGTGATGGCAATACCGACACCTTCAATCAAGGCCAACAAACATCCTCCCACCGCCGCTGAAATACCGGCTGCCTTGACACCTCCTCGAGCCGCTAGTACACCGCCCGTCGCTGCGCCTGATAGAATAGCGTTCCATGGATCTTCCTTTTGTCGGAGTCCTTTTAGTGTACAATCAAATGTGGAAAAGAGACCACCCCAGACGGCAAAGTTACCGCCGAGCACCGGTGCTCGTGCTTTCATGGCCGTAATAGCGCCGATCGCTCGTTCTCCCTAAGATCCACACTTGTCAGTGACGATTCTTGCACCCGCGCTACGGTGTCGAGCTCAATTGCAGCGCTCGGAATAGGCCGGAACAAGGTGCGTCATTGGCCATGACCTCTTGACGACATCCACCTCCAACCTTCGAGCTCCCTGCATCTCATGCAGTCCAGACTAGTTGCTTACCCTAGGCGAGTTCTTGGCTCCCTTGACAGAGTGCCATATCCCTCCTCCCACCGCACCCATCACAAAAGCACCACCCAAGTCATTGAGAATGACCCAAGGACTATGATAGAGTACATTAGCGACCCACCTTGATCATCAGGAGAACGACTTACCATGGATCCCTAGAGTGATCTTGAGCTGCGTGTGGCATAATGCAAGTAAGAGAAAGAGTTGAAGCCAATGGTTTGCAACGAAAACACACGCAAATTTTTATTTTTAATTCATTATAAATCATCGCCGCCAAAGACACCGCCTAGCACCACCTTTTCACCTGGATTGAAGGCAGGCATGCCAAGGTAGGGACAAGTGGCACATCGGAAAGCGTCACCTAGAGCACAGCTGCCACAGCCACCGACTTTCTTAGGGGTAGGATCGACATTGATGATTTCCGCTTCAGATGGTTCAGAATCGGAGAGATCATCGGCCATGTCGAAATCGAGATTGACGATTTCTGCGCGACCGCAGGTGCAGTTCTTGCAGGCCTTTCGCTTTCCATCGGTCATTTCGCAGTCATCCGGTCGCGCCAGGGACTCGGCGGTAGGTTTGATCTTGTCGGATTCATCCAAGAGCGCATCTTCATCTTCCAATTCGATATCGTCGGTATCATCGTTGGTCGCCAAAGTCCATACGGTCGCGGGTTTGGCCTTTTTGGCGAAATTGAGGGCCACCTTCTGCCCGACTTCATAGGCTGGCTTTTGCGCCGTCACCGTGACGAGTCCAACCTTGCCACTCAATCGCTCTACGCCTTGTTCGATACGAGAAGCGCCCCAGGCAGAGAAGAGAGATGTGAGCTCCTCGTCTGTGATGGTCCGTGACTCGGTCACGACCACATTGACAAATCCAGCCAGCTTGCAACTGGAGACGAATTCTGCGCTCGTCTGTTGCACAGGACATATCGAGTTGGCCATAGGTTCAGTAAAGACGGGTTCAGTGATGTTGAGGATGCCGGAAGGAGTCAAGGTGGCCAAGAGTTTGGAAAGGGTGGAAGCGGAATGGGTAGTGTAATGGGGTGGCAAGGCGTTGGCGATAATGGTATTGTACGATCCAGGTGGAACAGGCGCTTCTGTGAATCGTTCTGCCATCTCAAAGGCGACTTGAGCGCCATTAGCGGCATACTTGTCCTTGGCCGCACCCATGGCCGCTTGGCCGCTCAATGAGCTTGTAATCAGAAGCACTGACGGCGTTGTTGTGGATGACATGCTGTATAGACCTCTAGTGCACTTGTATATCAGAATCAGTCAATATGACAACAAGCTTCCCTGTCTCTAATGGAAGCCAAATGCGCACGCAAGAGATGCCAGCAAGATGAACGAGATTGAGCAATAAAAGGCGTGCTGAGTAATAAACCCTAACCCATGTTAGACCATGGCAGAAGTGCGAGATGTTGCGTGGAATGCGTTCTTTTTGGATGATGTACAGAACAAGAAACGATAATGGTACAGTGTGCGTGGATATGCATAGATCTAAGCAAAACATGAAAAGCATTCATCGTTTTCGATAACTGTCAACGGCGGTTCTAGGATCTTCGGGTACCGGACCATTCCGGTAATTGGACGACTGATTGGTGTAATCCTTGTAGTCATAGCTGCTCTTGGGGTCATAATCGCTATACTGATGATTGGGATGTTGTAGATAATTGCCGTTATAGCCCACATTGGAGCTCGATCGTGGTCGTTGGACGGCGGATGGGGATGCTTGTTGAGTGTAGGGTTGGGACTGCTGCGGGAATTTGCGTGGGGATTCGGTGTCAAAATAGCCCCGGGAGGTGTTGGAGTAGGCGCCGCCTTGTTGTCCGTTGGGTGTTAGTGCAGATGATGGAGTGTGTGGCGCGGTCGCATAATAGTAGGGTGACGTCTGCAAGGAGGGATGCACGGCTGTAGGGGGTTGAGCGTTCAGGTTGGCGGCCAGGGTGTGAACACCCATGGGAAGTGATGAGGTGCGTTGTTGATTTTGGGGTGCTTGTTGCGTGGGTTGTCCAGATGTGTTGGGAGGGTAGTAAGCCATCCGATGACCACCGCCACCTGAGTAATTGAAGTTGGCCTGATGCGGTTGAGAATCCGGTGTCGGATAGGAGGCATAGGCCGACGCTCCAGGGGACACAAAACCGTTCGCGGCTATGCCTTGAGGTATGGAGGACACACGCGTAGCCGGTAATCCGCTGATGCTGGTGGATGCTTGAGGGGTCGGTAGCGAGGACCCTGGCGGCAAAACGCCTTGCACATGACCGCTCATGTTGGCGTTTGGATAAAATGTGTTACCGCCGCTCGCATACCCTGGCGATTGATGCGTGTTGCTGCTCGTGGCCGGTGCGGGCAGTACATGAGGCGCATGGTGATACATATTGGGGGGCGGTATCCGTGATTTAAGCTGGACGCGTACCAATGGTCCAGTAATGGGCAATTGCGGTACTTGAGGTGCCTGAGCTTGTGATAAAATGTACAAATACTGAGATTGCTGTTGTTGCATCGCCTGCTGTTGTTTGGCTTGTCGGCGGTCCGCTTCGGCTTGCTGAGCCACCCAAGCTTGTTGTTGCTGTTGCTGCTGTTTCTCGTTGAGCAAGCCCATGTTGCGGAGCGTCGTTTCGGCGAGCATCGTCCGTTGCGCTGCCTGTTGTTGTTGATCCAGTTGCCCTTGCTGGTATTGGACCAGCGCGGCCGTCCATCGTTGATACTCTTCATCCCGAACAAATAACCGAAAATCAAGCACGGAAAGAAACTCGATTTCCATCACATCCAAGTCTTGCACCTTCATCGTCGTCACCTCTGACCATGTCTTGTTGGTAAATGTATTGTCGTCGAGAAATTTGTTGGCTAAGAGAGAGAGCGCGCGCGGATGAGCTAGGACCACAGTACTTGAGGGCTCATGCAACAAGACTTACCCAGCATCAAAGCAACGACGAACAATCTGTATTCTGATCCTTCCGCGCCTTGGATGGAAGGGCTCGCAATGAGAAGCTTGGCGATATATTTCAAACTGAGCAGTACCACAGACTCTGACAGCTGCGTTGCATTCAACACTTGAAGACAAAACTTTTTAAAGGCCGGCGACGGTGACCCAGAGTTGGGTGTTGTTGCGTGCGGACTGCCAGACTTGTTGGGAGCTTCTGTGGGAAGCGTCGCCGGATTCACCGATGGTGAACTGGCATAGAGCGCCGTAACACTAGGCCGTCGCGTATGCCACATGGTGTAGACCATGGTCGAAGCGAAATCGGCAAGCTGCGGAATGTTTGGAGGTGGAGGAGGTTGATTCGACTGGATGGCTTCTGGAATCGGTTGCTGTACCGGTACCGGTATAGAATACTGCACATGCTGCTTTGGCATCACTGGATAGCTCGCTGGATAGTTGTTGTTGTATAGGTGACCTTGAAGAGGTTGTGGTTGTGACCCCATCATGGGTGCAGGGTAGGAGGGTAATTGCATGTTGTGCGCCATGACCGGCAATAGGGGTTGCAATGCAGACAATCACAAAAAGTGCCTTAGAACGCAACCATGACACGAAAGAGAAGAGTCTATGCAAAAAGTAGAGAGCAGCAGAGAGGGACAAAAGGTAGACTGTTAGAGGAGAGAAGGAGAAGCAGCAAGAAGAGTGTCTTGCAAAGCTGAAAAAAGCCTCTATAGGGTTAGGGCTGAGAGGACGGATGGCTTTGTGGAAGCGTTGTTGATGGATAAAGTGTGAAGGAAACCGAGAGAAGGAGAAGAGCGAGAGATGAGTGATTATGGATTGAAAAGAGAGGGCGAGAGGGCGAGAGAGCGAGAGGAAGGAATGGAGTGTGGAATGGGGAATTAGAGTGACCAAAGGGTAAATACAATGATGAATTGTAGTGATGATGGTGTTATTTCACACCAATGGTATGATGGCTCTCCCCAACCATTCCACGCCATGTCGCGTCACTTACCCTTGGACGCCAATATCTATACCCATCATCTTCTACCAATATCCCATGCTATGGCATCCAATTAAAGATTTCCTCCCTCAATCCACTACCCATGTCTTTCTTCGTGGATTGGTTCAGTGCACCGCAGGCTTATTTGGGTGTAGGCAGGGATGCAGCTACAAAGGAATATACACTAGGGCAATTTAAGATTGCCTTTGACGCTCATGATCAATACTTGCGGGTAAAAAACGCAGATGAGCGGATACTGTGGCAATGTGAGTTTGGATTGGGATGTTGTGTTTGTTTGACGTTTGGGATTCATGCTGTTTTCCTAGCGGTACGAGGACATGCGTTTGTGCAATCGAGTATAGGAGAAGATGATATTACGGGCGAAGATGGCGCATTGCAGATCCATGAGCATGATATGCACACGACATATTATCAATTGGTGTCCTCCTTTACGCAGCGGGTGTCCGGCGAGGTGGTGGTGGAAGGGAAATTGGCCGAAAGAGCTGATCGGCCGTTCATTCTCGGGTACACCTTGACGTTATCGACCATTGAAGGGTGCGAACGTCACCTCGGAGTGAAGCTAGAGATCCGCTCGTTGTCGTCTCGGCCGACAGAGTACCGCCGAGCCATATTGATTGGGGCGAGTCGAGCCGGCGAAGAGTTTTATGGGTTCGGAGAGCAGTATAGTTTCTCGACTCTCAAGGGGCGTCGAGTGCCTATCCTTGTGCGTGAGCAAGGCGTTGGCCGAGGCGATCAACCGGTACGTGTTCTTGAGTGTCGATGGCATCATTCCGCCATTGATCCGTACGTCTAGATTACCACGCTTCTCAACACGTCTCGAGTGTTCGGTACGTTTGCCGGCGGGGATTATTACACCACCTATGCGCCCATACCGCACTATGTCACCACCGACAACAAGTCGTTCATGCTCGAGAACACAGAATACTCGGTCTTTGATTTACGCCGTGAGGATGCAGCGCTTGTGCGCGTCAATTCGCGCGTCTTGATAGGCCGCATTCTGGACGGCAAGAACATGCTTGACCTCGTTTCCGAGTTTACGCTGTACAGCGGACGTATGCGACCCTTGCCCGAGTGGATCGGGCAAGGTGCCGTTGCGGGTATGCAAGGCGGTGAACAACAAGTGAAGCGCATCCTGGACCGGCTCAACACCTTCAACACCCCACTGGCTGCATTTTGGCTTCAAGATTGGTGTGGTAAGCGTGTTCAAAAGGTCGGCAATTGCGAGTTTAAGCGGTTGTGGTGGAATTGGGAATCCGATCCAGTCTTGTATCCGCACTGGAACGATTTTGTGCTGGAGTTGAAGGCCCAGGATATTCGGGTTCTTTCGTATGTCAATACGTTCTTGGCGGATGTGGCCAGCAAGGAGCAACATCAGGTCAATCTATGGCGAGAGGCTCGGGAGAAGGGATACCTGGTCAAGGCAGGTCAAGGAAGCACCGTTCCATTGATAATCAGCTCTGGTCCAAACCTTCAAGCCGGTTTGTTGGATCTCACTAATCCGGAAGCCCGGTCATGGTTCAAGGAGTTGGTCAAGAGACAGGTCTATGCTACCGGGGTGGCCGGGTACATGGCCGACTTTGGTGAATACACCCCGTATGCGTCGACCAAGGCGTCCTTTGCGTCCGGTATCCCGGCCGAGATCTACCACAATGCCTATCCTCAGGAATGGGCCAAACTGCATCATGAGATTGTGCACGAATTACGACTGGAAAAGGAAGCGGTTGTCTTTCATCGATCGGCCTTTACAAAGAGTCCGGGATACATGAATTTGATGTGGGCTGGAGACCAAAATGTCACTTGGGATGAGAATGATGGTATCAAGAGTGCGGTGACGGGTATGCTCTCGGGAGGGTTCTCTGGTCTGGCCATTACCCATTCGGATATCGGAGGCTACACGACGTTTGCCAACAACATTCCGGGCGTCAATATGGTCCGATCGAAGGAGTTGCTGATGCGTTGGATGGAACTGGCTGCCTTTACGGCTGTCTTCCGAACGCATGAAGGTATTATGCCCGAAGCCAATGCCCAATTCTACACGGATGATGGTAAGTGTGGCCCCCACCTGATCTTTTGACTCGGTCTGACCAACCTTGTCCAGAAACATTGCAACACTTTGCCCATTGTGCCAAGCTCTTTGCTGCTTTGGCACCCTATCGTCAATCGCTCATGACCGAAGTCGCCGAGAAGGGATGGCCGCTGATGCGTCACCCCGTTTTTTATTATCCCGAACACGAAACGATCCAAAAGCTCACCTACCAGGTAAGTCTGGCCTCTCCCCCTCCACCCATAAGCTCAACCTGCCCCTGTAGCAATTCTTTTTGGGAGCCCATCTCCTCGTCGTACCCGTCGTCAACGCAGGCCACAATTACGTCAAAGTCTACCTCCCGTACGACTCCACCAAAACCTGGCGACACATTTGGTCAGGCAAAGATTATGAAGGCAGTGGCACCTGGCATGCCGTCGATGCACCCATGGGTAAACCAGGCGTGTTTGTGGCTGTACCTCGTAAAGACAATGGCTTATTAGACAAGTTGATGGTATTTGCAGAACAACGCGACGCGCGATCGGGACAAGTCTAAATTAGCCATAAAAGCCGTCTCTTGTCCATTCTTACTTGCCCAGTTTCCAAGCTCATGGCTCACGATAGCGACAACGAGTTAACGCTAGCTCAGTTGGTTACCCTGGAAGACGACGATGAGGACGAGGAATACCATGACATTCCCGACGAAGGCGACGATATGGAGGAAGAGGGCTTAGAAGATGAGGGCGAAGTCATGGAGGAAGGCAAGTACTACTATCGCTCGTTCCATCCTGGTGACCGTCTGGCTAAAAGTTCCCTAGACTTGGAGATGGATGCTGAAGGGTATCGAGAGCACATTTACCAGGTGCTGCAAGAACTCGCCGGTGAAGGTGGACTCGCGGCTTTAGCGGCGTCCGGCGAAGACGACGACGAAGACGATGAAGACTATGTCGATAACGTCGCCCTGTTGCAAGAGGAGGATGACGAAGACGAGGAGGAAGATGAAGATGAAGAGGAAGACGACGATGAGGACGATGGAGAAGGCGATACCGGCCCGACCTATTTGACACCTCGGCAATTGTTTAATCAAGCGCTTCTCATGCTACGTGATTCGAGTGGCGTGCATGTAGACTTTCGGCGAAAGCGGCCGCGGCGTGTCCCAGACATCCATGTTCCGGATGAAGAAGAACGCAAGCGGGGCATCGAACTTCTTAAATCGGGCCACTTCGGTCCGGCATTCCTGAGTACTGGCTTTGATCAAGAAGGTAACGCCGATCTTTACTGGGCATGGCGTAGTCGACAGTTGAAGGCAAGTCAAAAACGACGAAGTTCCCGACGTCGAAGTAGCGCCAAGAGCGTGTGTTCGCAAGAGGGACCCAAGTTGCGACGATCAAGTCGGGGTGCGGTACTGGATGAACCACCCAAGAAGACCAAGGAGAAGGAGCAAAAGATGCCAACGATAGAAGAGTATACAAAACTGGCAATCGATTACCCTTACAATGGCACTCAATACAGAATCATTGATCGAGAGCTGCACTGGCGCAAGCGCAGTCCGGTAGCGCTGGGCCAGAATCTGATACCCAACACCAATGGAAGAGTGATGAAGACGTTTAGAGACAGAATCTATTGCGGTCAGTTTAGTGACGACGGTTCCTTCTTTTACACATGTTCCCAAGGCTTCAAGGTCTACATTTACGATACACGGAACCCAGACACATTCAAGCTGGACAAGACAATCCATGGTGAGATTGGACGGTGGACAATCACCGACGCCAATCTATCGCCCGACAACCAATGGCTCATTTACTCGTCTATCACCCCGGTGGTCTATCTGGCGAAAACCTCGGCGGACGATGATGTGCATGTACCGCTGGATTTCTCCCAAGCCATGCTTGGCCAATACGGTATATGGTCCATCCGCTTCTCCAAGGATGCACGAGAAGTTGTGGCCGGAGCGAGCGTCTCTAATTACGCACGGGACGACAAGACGATCTTTGTGTATGACATTGAGAAACGCAAAGTGGTCGTTTCTGCAGGAGGACATTCCAATGATGTGAATGCGGTTTGTTTTGCCGACAATACTGGGCACGTGTTGTTGAGTGGCAGCGATGACTCGCACATTAAGGTCTGGGATCGGCGTTCCCTTCGAGGCGACACGCCGGCGGGCATCCTCACCGGACATACCGAAGGTATTACTTACGTGGCGCCGAAGGGCGACGGACGCTATTGCTTGTCCAATGGCAAAGACCAAACCATGAGGCTGTGGGATCTCCGCATGATGATTTCCGATTCTGGCAAGATGCGCAAAGCCGAAGCGATAGATTTGATGATGCACGACTATGATTATCGTAGCGGTTACTTTCCCGCCCCACGGAATGGTCCAGTTAAGCATCCCTACGACTGTTCCGTCATGACTTATCGAGGTCACTCGGTCCTCAAGACGTTGATTCGATGCCATTTTTCGCCCGCCTTCACCACCGGTCAGCGGTACTTGTATACTGGTAGCGCCGACGGCCGGATACACGTGAGTAACATACCGATGACAGAAAGAAAGTGATTAACCTGATGAAAAGATTTACGGCCTGGACGGCACAGCGCTCCAAGTGCTTGACGCGGGCAAAGGCGTTGACGCCATCATGCCCCGAGGCCGATTTAGACACAGTTACTGGGGTTACGAAGAAAGCATGACGGTTCGGGATGTCAGCTGGCATCCCTACCTCCCCCTCATCCTTTCCACCAACTGGGACGACTCACGAGAAAGATCAGGCATTGTATTGCAGCATGAAATCAAGGATCTGAGCTAAGCATTGTCCATGTAAATTTTGGGGACCTGTACAGAGGATAAACGCAACCTATTGCCGGTGTACTTCTTCTGCGCCGGATTGATGGGTCGGCAAGACCACAATATCGGTAATTTGGACACGAGGAGGTCGATTGGCCACAAACACAGCACAATCACCAATATCCTCACCCTGCAACGCCTCCAGGCCCGTCAAGAGATATTTGGCCTTGTCGGACGTATCATCATGACGGACATAAAAGAAATCGGTATCGACCAACCCAGGCTTGATGGAACTGACCCGAATATTGGTCGACACGAGTTCCTTACGAAGCGACGAAGTGATGCCTTCCACCGCGTGCTTGGTACCAGTGTAAATACCACTGGTCGGATTGGCCTCGAGACCGCTGATGGACGAGATGTTGATGATATCACCTCGATTCATTTGACGCATACGTGGAAGGACCGCTTGAGTAATGTAGACGAGACCATTGATGTTGGTCTTGATCGTTTGATCCACGGCTTCCGTAGGTATTTCGTCCAAGGGTCCAGCGTCCAAGCCCAGACCGGCCTAGGCAGAGACGGAGATAAATAGACGGGTTGCGACAAGAGATGGTATACTTGCATTATTGACCAACACGTCGATATCCTTGAATTCCTGAGGCAGATCAGCAATCACCTTCTTCACCATGGCCGCCTCAGTCACATCCAATTGCACCGCCAAGACCTTGGTGGACGTATCCTTTTCAATGATTTGCTTGACCTCTTCCAACTTTTGCAAGCGACGTGCAAACAAAACAAGTTTACCGGCTCCTGCTTGAGCAAAGCAGACAGCTGTTGCTAGACCGATGCCCGAGGAAGCCCCCGTGCTTGTGGATGTTAGACCAGGTATTGTAGGATAGATGTCTTACTTACATGGCCACAGTACGTTGTTGCAGACTAACAATCATGTCAAGAAAGAGAGAAAGCAATGAGATCAACAGTGAGAGTTAAGACAGAGAGAGAGCAAAGCGCAGTCAAAGCTAAACGTCATTTTGAAAGCGGTCATTGAATTTACTGAAACAATGGAATCGAACACCAATTGACATTGGGCGGGAGAGACACTCTAGGTATGGCGGTGAGAGCACTGCGACGACTCTCGCAAAACTTCCTGGTGGATCGGCAACAATGTGACAAGATTGTGCGGGTATCAGAGTTGGAGGGGAAGGTGTTGGAAGTTGGACCGGGGACGGGTATGTTGACGCGTGCGCTGCTTGAGCGTCACGCTGTGGTTGCGGTGGAAAAGGATAGTCGGTGTTTGCAACACTTGGAGGCCTTGTCATCACCCTCATTGCGCGTCATTCATGGGGATATACTCAACTTGGACTATGATGAGCTCGTAGAGCCGGGAGTGACATGGAGTGTGATGGGCAACTTGCCCTTCAATATTGCTTCACCCTTACTGGATCGGTGGTTCAAGGACATCGCGCATGGACAAGGATTGTTTAGGGGAAGGGTAGCGCGTGTCTCGGTCATGGTGCAAAAAGAGGTGGGCGAGGTAGGGCACAAATAGAGACGCGCTCTAGACACCTCGAATTGACCTTGTCACTCTTTCTAGCGACTGGCTGCCTTACCTAGGACCTCAGCCCGGAGTCGATTGTCGGTGATGGCTCAAGCGGCCTGTGACTCTGTCAAGTTGGTCTACAAGGTCCCTGCGCGAGCCTTTGTGCCCAGACCCAAGGTAAGACCCAAAGCAGACCCGCGACAAGGCCTTAGTCTCTTGCATTGACCATTCCATTTGTCCTATCCCCTAGGTCGATGCTGTCGTCGTTCAAATGACCCCACGTGCCTTTGATCCTCAACAAGCCGAAGTGTATGATCAATTGGCCCTCTTGACCCGCCACTTCTTTTCTCAACGTCGTAAAACCATCCATCACATCCTCAAGTAGGTGGCACAGCCCTCTCTCGGTCTCTCTATCTATCTCGCATTAAACAGCATTCCAGTCAATTACCCTACCCCTCTCTCCATCATATACCCATACCACCCCAAACAAGACCACAGGATCTCAGTCAGAGTCAATGGTGGCAATTGGCCAATGCCCTTCATAGACACATTGTTTGAGGCTTTTCATCGATTGCTCGGATAGAAGGCAATTTTCCCCACGTTGCACTTTTCTCTTCTCTCTCTCTCTTCTTAATGTCCCAATTACCACCCAATGCACTAGATCGAGAGCTGGCAGAGGCTACGCAGCGACTGGGTACAACACCGAGTAGTGCTTCTCCCTCCTTTGCTGCCTTTCCTTTACCCGATTCAGTGTCTGTGAGGAGTAGAGACCTGCACGACGATTGCGCTGCCCCTGAATTGCCAGACGATCAAGTGATTCGAGCCGTCAAGAAGCACTTGATTCCCGATATATCTGGATCACCCGACCTGACCTCGCATATGGAGAGCGACAGCTCAGTAGTTGACTATGTCGAAACTGGATCACCGCATAACAGCAATACGGTTACTTCGGTTACTCAATTACAAGGCGGTGACATTACGCACAACATCTACAAGTGGACAGAGAGCATGGAAAACGCAAAGGCCAAAAAGTATCGCTCTCAGTCGTTTTCATTGCCCAGAAGTGGACCAGAAGATCCAACGTTAGCCAACATCCGGGCGCCCGGCGGATTCCGACGGCATTATTTGCTAGCACAGGCAAGGGATCAAGGACGACGGCCACCCAATTTCTTGACGCGGACCTTTGCCGACTTTCTGACCTTGTATGGACACTTTGGCGGTGAGGATTTAAGTGATGAAGAAGGCTGGTCGGATGAAGAGGATGAGGATGAGGACGAGGAGGCGGTTCTTGGACGGTACAGTTATGGAACGGAAGATGGCGCGGTACAACCCATGGACAAGCAAGCTCGGCAACGACATCGACATGAGATGGAATGGGAGCGACGCAAGGGCAAGAAATATGATGAGCGAGCACCTCTGCTTCGTCAGTCGATGGCACATCCGGAACCTGTACAAGGCAATGCTACACCGAGTAAGGCCGTCTTTTTGCTCCTCAAGAGTTTTGTGGGCACCGGTGTCATGTTTCTTCCCAAAGCCTTTTCCAATGGCGGTATCGTCTTCTCAACGGCCATCATGGTGCTGATTGCCGTCATTTCTCTCTATACCTTCCTTTTGCTGGTCAAGACGAGAGAAAAGGTACCGGCTAGTTTTGGCGATATCGGCGGAATCTTGTTTGGACCCAAGATGCGAGCCGCTGTACTGACGGCTATTACCATCAGTCAGATTGGCTTTGTGTGCGCATACATGGGCTTCGTGGCTCAGAATTTCCAAGCGCTCATTGCGGCTGTGACTCATTGTCGGACAAACATGTCCATCACCGTCTTGATCCTAGCTCAATTGCTCATCTTTGTTCCCTTGGCCATGATACGCAAGATTTCAAAATTGAGCATCTTTGCTCTCATTGCCGATGTCTTTATTCTGGCCGGTCTTGTCTATCTCTACTACTATGACTTTCTGGTCCTGTTTACGCGTGGACCAGGTCCGGGTGTGGTGGCTTTCAATCCCAAGGATTTTGCACTGCTCATTGGAACAGCTGTGTTCACTTTTGAAGGCGTTGGTCTCGGTAAGCCATCAAAAGAAATTGCCTGCGTTGCACACATCTAACCTACACTCTCTAGTCATTCCTATTACAGAGTCCATGAAGGAACCGCACAAGTTCCCAAAGGTGCTCACTGGAACCATGATCTTTATCACCATTCTCTTCACGTCGATGGGTGCCATCTCCTACCTAGCATTTGGCCAAAAAGTACAAACAGTGATTCTTCTCAACCTGCCTCCGACGGATCCTTTGGTCAATGTGATTCAGTTCCTTTACTCGACTGCTATCTGTCTCTCCATTCCTTTACAGCTCTTTCCCGCCATCCGTATTGTCGAAACCGCTCTCTTTACACGATCCGGCAAATACAATCAAAGGGTGAAATGGGAAAAGAACCTCTTCCGATTTGCGTCTGTCATGGCATGCTGTGCCATTGCCATCGGAGGCGCCAACGATCTAGACAAGTTTGTTTCTTTGGTCGGTGCACTCGCTTGCATTCCTCTCTGTTTTATCTTTCCGCCTCTCTTTCACTGGACTTCACTGGACCACAAGGCTTTGTATCATACTTTCATCGACTGGGCCATCATTATCTTTGGCTTTGCCAGCATGATCTTTTCCACCTGGATTACCTTGTCTCAGTGGGGTTCGGAAGGAGGCTCGGAAGGTGCACGTTGTGATTTTCACGGCAACACCATGTAAAAACGTCCCATAGATGATATATATAAATACACACACTACTGGCATGCACTACTTATGCACTAGGGTATACTAGTCCGCAAAGGCCACAGGGCATTTGCCAGACGGCGGCGTCTTGATCTCGCCGAATCGGTTCGCATAGCGTTTCGGACCGAGTTCTTTAAGCCTATAGCCAACCTTGTTGTAGGGTGAACCAGGGTAACTGTTGAAACGCGGTATAATGATACCGTCCTTCTCTTTGGGCACATAGGTACGATGACGTGGCCAGGGTCGATAGGGCAAAACCCATTGCACGAACCATCCACGCACAATAAAGAGGGATCTCAAGGTGGCGACCAACCACCTCGGGGGGGCAGGATAGCCCATCGCTTTACGAAGACGATCGTCCATCATCGCATAGACCACCGGACGGGCAGGCGCTCTTAGAAACGAGGGAACAACTGAGAGGAGCAACTTGACAGTGGTTTCGGCAACGACGTGGTTGGATTTGGCGTAGACCATGTGCTCCTTCTCATAGGCTTCCGCCCATGCTTCAAGAGCTGTGAGCGTCGGCGGTATACCGTCAATCCCCATCTTTTCACCCACATCCCTCCACAAGAGGAAATGAATCTCCTCTTCACGCTTCGACATGCTTCTCCACTCGTATCGTTGCATCCATCGAATAGGACAAACCACAAACACCGAGAGCGTGTACAGAAAGTCGTCGTTGGAGATTTTGCCCCTATACTGATCGTGAATGTAGTTCATGCGCTTGATAGCCCGTAACGCTTCCTCATCATTAGGTTTATTCTCAATAATCGTGGCAAGGATCAAACCGGTATCATCTCCGCGTTTGGCTGCATTGTCACCAAATTCTGAGGTCCGTTCGAGTAAGTTGGAGATGGTAGGTATGCTGTAGGTGCGAAAGAGTGCAAACTCTAGACTTTTCTTCATTGACCAGGAAAAGTTGGCTACAGAGTGTTCAAAGAGCGTGTGAACCTTGTTCATATCTAACACTTTGTTGGTGGTGATAGAGCCATGGTTGATGAGTCTACGACGTCGATACCGCAAGAACTGGTTCAGGAGCACGTATGCAAGACAACCAGTGACCACAAAGCGCTTGTTGGGCAGTCGTAACCAGTCCATGGAAGCCGGGTGAGAGAGACGTTCCCGGGCGCTGGTGTAGGGCTTCGACTCATTTAATTCATTATCGATACCGGATACTCGCGTCTGTTGTGAGGTTTCTTGGGCGGTTATCATCTCCCTTCTCCCACATGCGAAGGTTCGATACTGTGAGGGGATCAACGTTAATGTGCCATCGCTAGTGAACCCTTTTTGGCGTCCTCCCCAGGCTTTGCCCATAACCGACCCTCAACACTCCACAGTGAGTGTCACGTGCTTTTGAGGGAAAGGTTCCCTTCTTACGGAGCATGGGAAACGACGACAGCGAAGATCGGGTGGAGGACCAGCCAGCGAAGGATCCAGTGCGGGAACTTCTTGGCAATCCGCTCACTCCAGAGCAGCGAGAACAGAAGCGGAAAGAACTGTTGCAGCGGCAAAAGGAGGCTAGAGAAAAGGCATCACAGCAGACCCATGACAATGCACCCTCATTAGCACCAGTCGCATCTGCTACTCCCAGCGCACCAGTCACTACTCCGGTAGAGCAGCCGGTACGAGAGGATTTGCTCCGGCAAGCCGTCTCCTTCCTCACATCACCCAATGTTCAAACCGCCGAAATGTCCAAAAAGTTGGACTTCTTACGCAAGAAGGGCCTCAATGATAAAGAGATTGAAGTGGCTCTAGAACGCAGCAAGAATGGATCTACGGTTTTGACGGCAGCACCTCCTGTGCCAAGCCGACCACCGTCGACGGCACAGGCCCAGCAACAGCCACAAGTCATGTACATTATGGAACCTCGACCACCACGAGCTCATTTGCAACAAATTGTCGGCTGGGCCATCTTGGCGGGACTCGGGACAGCGGGTCTTGGGGCCTGCGTACTTGCATTGATCAAGGTAAGCTTAATCTATCCTTGCTAATCTTTACAGGTGACTCACATCAGAGTCTTTAGGCTGTAGTCAAGCCGGTTTTTGCAGGCTTCTCCTCTCATCGTGCGTCGTTGTATGGCTACCGGGCTCAGATCATGCAAAGACTTGTAAAGATACTTCACGCCCTCAATGCAAAATATGCGATCAAAGCGGCGGAACCGGTAGAGGACAAGGAACAACAACCTCCTGTCGAAATTGCTCAAGTCGAAAGTGAACGAAACAAGGACTTGGCCTTTGTATCCACGGGCACGGAGGACGCTTTGAACAACATTGCGGAGATACAAGAAAAGACAAAACGCAACTTGGATAGACTGGAGAACCAAGCTCGACTCTATCTCAATTCGATCGCCAGACCACAGGATTTCGCGAGCGGCGACTTGGACGACTTGGATCAATTGCTCGATGCACCCAAGCCAACTCGATTCATTTCTTACTCTGACAAATCTTCTTATAGCGACTTGCAAGCGTCCATCGAATCGCTCAAGGCGTTCATTTATACCAACATGCACACCACTCCCATCTCCTACAGTAATCCATACGGCGGACCCTTTCATTCACCGAGTATTCCCATGTCGACAGCGAGTGCCTTCTCAGACGTTGATACAAATGCACTACGAAATCTAAAGAGCGATATTAGAGGTCTGAAAGGAGCCTTGTTGAGTCGTCGCAACTTTCCCATGGTTGCAGGACGGTAGACGGTGTAAATGACCCAAACAATACAATTGACCTGCATTATAATTGTACATGATGAACAGTTCCTCCCGAGAGATTCAGAGCCGCCAAATGACTCTGGGCACTACTCTGTTTGCTCTCTAATTTGCGCTTTTGCCACGCGGCTCTCGCGGGATCCGAAAAATCCGTGTTCCATCCATCCGTGCCCGTCTTGACCAAATAAGCATTAGAGGTATTGGGGAACAAGCTTTGGTGTAATGCTATCGTCGGTACTTCTTCAATGGCCGATGCACCCTGCGGTGTATTCGAATCCGAGATCATCAAGAATCCTGTCCTGGCCAATTGATGAACGGACCACATGGCAAATGTATTCCAAGGTGCTGTCAAACCGGCTAAAGCTGTCTTGTCGGATTGGAAGCTGTGGTGAGCGGTCGCTTTGCCTACCACTAGGGTCTTGTTGTCAAAGACACCGAGCATGCGCTCTACCTCGCTTTTATCAACCGTCATTTCCACCGAGGCATACAAAATGTATGGATAATCGAGCTTGAAGGCCGAAAGTAGCAACACATTCAACGCTATCGTGAATTTGTAATAGGGCTCAACAGGCACAATAAACACTCTGCCGACCAGCGAAGGCAAAGGCTGCTTCTCGGGCACGTCTTGCTTGGTGTGCGCCGGCTTCAGAACAAACGCGTCAAAGAACCTTGTCCTCACGCTATCGAACAAGTCATCATCGCTAGCGTCTACACCAATCAGTATAGCATCACTGTAGGCTAATGCGCTCTCCACAAAAGCCGCCAAGGCTCCAGTATCCACCTCATGGCTCGTTTGATGCCGATGAATGCGCACCGCGGTAACGAGGCGTTCCATGAAAGGGTTAGGGCTCAAAGGTCGACGTCATCAATATAAGGCTTCCTCTCGCTGCGACGCTTGTTTTTGCGCCATGGACAGACCGACCAAGGACAAGCGCGATTACGATGGAGGAGACGATGAGGAGGAAGAAGACGACGAAGACTACAATGAAGAGGATGATAATGTAGGTTGCCTTTTCACTTTGTAGCAAAAGGACTGATAATAGTGTAGCCGCGTCCCGCGAAGAGGTTTAACCCATTCGTCGAAGAAATGGCAGAGGTTGACGAGGAGGAAGATGAGGAGGAGGAAGACGAGGATTATGACAAGGAAGGTGAGGGGTTAAATATAGCGTCTGACTTGCCGATCCGGGTGACTGACTTGCAATAGATGGATTCATTGACGAGGAGCATGAGGCTCTTGCCGGCGAGTCTCGATTAGCTGCTCGCCACCTTGACTTGGATCGTCGAAGGCAGGCAGCCGAGGACATGAGCGCAGAAGAGGTCGCTGCTCGGTTTGACAGTCGTTATCGAAGAGCGCCGCGCGACTCGAGAGCACTTGAGGTCACAGATGTTCCACAAAAGATGCTCTTGCCAGGCGTCAACGATCCCAACTTGTGGATGGTTAAATGCAAACCAGGCAAAGAGAAGGATATTGTCCTTGCGGTCATGAAGCGTTTCTTTGACCGAGAATATTCCAAGGCACCGTTGGAGATCTACTCTTGCTTTGCGCGCGATTCGACCAAGGGTTATGTTTATGTGGAGGCGCGAAAGCAGGCAAACGTCCAACAAGCAGTACATCATCTACCCAATTGCTTCTCACAACAACTGACGCTTGTCCCGATTAACCAAATGACTGACACTCTCAACATCCCAAAGAAAGAGATTGAATTGGTGAACGGCAGTTGGGTTCGCATGAAGCGAGGCAAATACTCCGGCGACCTTGCGCAGATTATAGAAGTCATCAACGATGGCGAGGCAGTTCGCGTCAAACTCATACCGCGTCTTGACTTTGGTCCGAAGGACGACCTAAATATGCAAAAGCGGAAAAAGGCTGGCTATCGACCACCGCAGAAGCTTTTCAACCCAAGAGATGTCGAAAAGAAGAATATGTTGAACAGAAGGGGACCGTATTACATATATGGCAACGATCAGTTTCGCGGTGGATACTTGGAGAAGGAAGTCAAGCTCAATTTCATTGTAAGTTTAATAGCTGCGTTCCTCTCCAGCAAATGTTCATTATGCGTCTCCAGACCACAGAGGACATCAACCCAACTCTGGACGAAATCACAAAATTTGCGGGTGGATCGGATATTGTGGGCGAGGATGGCGACCGCAACGGCATCGACATTGCGGCTCTGGCATCTCGAGTCTCCTCAAATTCAACAGTTTCATCGCAGTTTCAACCTGGAGACACCGTCGAGGTCACTGAAGGAGATCTCATACACACTGATGGTGTCGTTGACTCCGTCACTAATGGCATTGTGACCATTCGTCCCAAAGTGGAGGGCTTGAACGACAAATTATCTTTCAATCCCAAGCAATTGCGAAAGAAATTCGGCACAGGTGATCACGTTAAGGTCATCAATGGACGATACAAGGATGAGACGGGAATGATTGTCAGCATTGACGATAACGTAGTCACCATGTTGAGTGATCTCACATTATCTGAAGTCACTGTGTTCAGCAAAGATTTGCGAACTGCCGCCGAGATGACTACCGGCCAGACTGTGATTGGAAACTATGAGCTGCATGATCTCGTTCAATTAGAGTCAGTACTCTGCATAGTCTCAGTATTTTGACGAAGCACATGCTTACCGATCTTCTAGTTTCCATACTGTCGGTGTGATAATCAAGGTCGAGAACGATGCGTTCCGCGTACTGGATCAGAATGGCGAAATCCGCGTTGTGAAGTTGCATCAAATTAGCAACAAGCGCGATTCAAAGCGGGCAGTGGCGACGGATCGAGACGGCGTTGAAATTCACGTCGGAGATACGGTGTCTGAAAGCATTGCAACTGGTGAGGCACGGCAAGGCACCGTGCTTCACTTGTGGCGGCAACTCGTCTTCTTATATTCTCGTGAAATTGTACACAATTTCGGGGTATGGGTAACCCGGAGTCGAAATGTACGAAGTATTGCAGCACAAGGTGGCAAGGTATCCACGGAGGCCAATGGAGGAATGTCAGCCGGTCCATATGGCTCTCGGTACAATGGCATTAGTAACGGCAGTAACGGCGGTTACGGCGGCGGCGTAGAGAACGGACGTGGACGTGGCAGGGGCCGGGGAGGAAGAGATCCATTGATTTCCTCCACTGTTCGGATTACTCAAGGTCCTTACAAGGGTTACGTGGGCATTGTGAAGGACAGCACAGATGTCATGGCCAGAGTGGAACTGCACACAAACACGCGCGTTGTCACGGTCGATCGCACCAAGCTATTGCTACTGGATGCCACAGGCAAGCCAATCGGACCGGTAGAATCGGCAAACACTGGCCGATATTACGGCAACCCCATGTCTACTGGAGGTGGTTACAGCAATGGTGGCGCCACACCCGGTTATGCAGGCGGCCGAATGGGTGGCGAGACACCTGCTTGGAATGCAGGTGGTCGTACTCCCGCCTGGCGAAGCGGTGGTCGTACACCCAATCCCTACTCTGATGGTTCAAAGACACCAGCCTGGGATAGTGGCAGCAAGACGCCTAATCCTTACAGTAATGCTGGCGGTCGCACTCCCGCCTGGGACTCTGGAAGCAAGACACCGAAATGGAGTGGCGGCGGTGATGACGATGCATGGAATGCGGGAAGCAAGACCCCACGATGGGAAGGAAACACAACAGACACACCGGCAGCGTGGAATGCACCAACACCTTGGGACAAGGGCGAGCCATGGGCCAACACAACCGAAGAGAATTGGGCGAAACCCAACAGAGGCAACCCACAAACGCCTGGTGTCTCACACTTTGGAGCCACGCCCGCACCCTTCCCACACACGCCTGCTGCAGGTGCACCGACGCCCTACGATCATCCCACTACACCTCACACTGGTTTTCCATCCACTCCAGCCGCCTTCCCTGCTACACCGGCTGCATTCCCTGCTACACCAAGGGACTAATGTACATGTTATGAAAGATGTTGTATAATATCCATTTCAAAAACCAACCATTGACTGCACGCGACGTCTTCTTGTCTTCTCTCCCTATTTGAATGTCTTGGGTGCAACACCAAAATTTAGCAGCCTTTTCTCTTACCTACAAGGATGCATGGACAATCGGTGATTGTGTATCTTGTTCATCCGTTTGGTCCACTGACCATACATACACTTCAAGATGCTCAAACAGAAGACGAGCAAAGTATCACCACCATACGAGATCTCAAACAACACATTGACGCCACTTTCCACATTCCCTTCGACATTCAGCAATTCACATTGATCAATGGACATTACATGCACGACGATGACGCTATCGTCTCCGGTCTGGCTGGACCAGACGTATTGTCGCTTCGATTATCGCTACCGGGCGGTAAAGGAGGATTCGGTTCCATGTTACGTGCTCAGGGAGGTCGTATGGCATCCCAAAAGACGACCAATTTTGATGCCTGTCGAGATCTATCGGGGAGACGCATTAAGACGATCAATGAGGCCAAAAAGTTGGCGGATACGTTGGCGGCTCAACCGGAACTCGACAAGGAGAAACTCAAGAAGCTGAATGACAAGATTGCTGCTGCTCAGGCTCAACTGCAAGAGGATGCGCCGCGGAAAAAGTACCGATTTGACGATCATGCGTTCTTGGAGGCACGAGAGGAGGTTGTGGATGGTGTTCGCGATGCTATTACCAGTTTGTTTAGCAAAGAGGATTTAGCCGGTGTGACCTTGATGGGATCCACATCAAGCAAGAGCAGCGGATCAAGCGAGGAAGAAGATAAAGAA
Organism: Bifiguratus adelaidae; assembly: GCA_002261195.1. Lineage (NCBI taxonomy): Eukaryota > Fungi > Mucoromycota > Endogonomycetes > Endogonales > Bifiguratus > Bifiguratus adelaidae. The sequence continues at coordinate 488,326 of MVBO01000001.1, forward strand.
GAGGATGATGCGAATGGGGAAGATGAGGACGACGATGAAGAAGTAGATGATGCACTTGGATACTGGGACAGTGGTTATGGTGAATACGGTAGTGCCAGCGATGAGGAGGAGGAGGAAGCGAATGCGGACGATGATACACCGGACGGGACAAAAGATGATGAAGAGTTGGCTGCAGATTCAAAAGGCAAAACCAAAGGCAAAGGCAAGAAGCAGGTGGCTCAAGGCAAGAAGCGCAAGACAAGGACCTAAGACACTTCACGCTGTATGTACATGTCTCTATTATAAATACAATAGTAATGAAAAACGGCTTTCATTGGGCCTTCTTTTGATTTCCATGGCGGTGAACCCAGGCATCTCTAAAACCGGCTGTTTCAGCCAATAACTAAAGTAGCATGTTAGCCGGAGCTGACAAGGGCTCGATTCAAAGTATACCGACCTCTTCTTTGGATACGCCATCGTTGATACTTTGCAGTACTTTGTCCACAGTCTTCGTATGATTCCCGTGCGGTTTATCGTCCCGAAAACGCATGAACCTCCATGGACTCCTTACTTTGCCTACTTTGAATTCTTCCCACTGCACATCCTTGACCACCTCGACGATGCGATTATTGAGAGGCACACGTTCAGATTTCCATGCCTCCCATTCTTCATCGGAAACACCTAGCTCGCCGAATTCCCTGTACTCATCACGTCCGCCCCGTTCCCCGCACCACTCTAATAGGAGAAACCGAGGCTTATCCGTATCTGCGGAAGTGGCTTCTTCCAGGACAAGTTTGAAGTCGATGGAGTTTTCGTTGGCAGGCTTCCACTTGAGCATGGTGGAACACGTCCCAAAGGTATATGGAGCGTCGACTGAGGTAAATATTAGGCCATCGTTGCCATGCTTGAGTTTTGGAATGATTTCATTGAAGATGGCATCAAGACGGTACGAAGACTTCTGCTCCTTAAATTCAACACTGCAAGTGAGACGTGAGCAGGCAGAGCATGTACGATTAACGATGTCGCTTGAGCTTACCTGAATGGTTGTGAGCGTGCTAGTTCCCTGTTACTGGCAATCATTTTTGTGTACGGTCTTAAGATGTAATCATGAAGGTACTAGAATTACAGCATCAACATCAAGTCAGTCTTTGCGCGAAAAGCAAAATACATACGCCAAGTCTCTTGTCCAGCGGCCGCTCAATCAATAGCTGTCCATCGTATACAAGACAATCAAACGTCAGGTATCTTAGACGTGTCTAGAGCGTAATTAAACAAAAAGTTATAGACATGATTGCATGAGCATACCGATCCATCACGTTCAGTGTCCAGCACAAGTTCCCCGTCAATGATGGTTGCCTGATGACAATTCGTGAATGTTTCATCGTCTGGACGAGGGAATCGAATATGCGGCACTTGGTAATACTCGTTGTGCCGGTCAAACTGCATGTTATTTTCAGTCTCGAAGATGTATAGATAATTGCGCCTGCTTCACCTACCAGATAGACCTCAGGTCTTCCATCAGGCCCTTTTGTAAGCAGAGCTAGGAGGCGAATCCCGTCCGATTTCTCAGCTACATAATAACTAAAGCGAGAAAATGATGAGTAAAACGCGACTTGTCGATCGTCTAACAATTACTCATGATCTCTCAATTCGCGGAGATGCTCACTGACAAAGCTAACGGGTTGCGCTCCAGGAAACTTGTCGCTATTTCGGTGCAGGAGGTCCGCAACATGCCGTCGTAGTATTTTTGCCTTTTGCCAATCTTCAACCAGACGTCCGGGTATACTAGGCATAGCTGTCGGAGCATGCTGTTGTGGCCTCGCTGGACTGTGTTCAGTTCGAGGTCGCACCCGGCGGTCTTGTTCAGAGTTGTCTAAGGATGTACTTGCGCTTCTATCAACTGTTTCGTCTTGAACACGAGAACGCTTCCGAGGCACGCTACCACCGTTCTCCGCTGCCTCGAGAGTGCCGTTACCCTGTACTGAGGGTGAAGGAAGCGACGACTCCTTCTTCTTATCTTTGGATTCCATTAAATCTTCAGTATCCTTAACGCTTGTTTCGCGACCGGTGCTCTCGTCCTTCACGGCTGATGTGGTCGTACTCTTGTCGCGATCGGAACTGGGATGCTGCGCGACGTGTTCTGTCGAATCTCGCGATTTATCAACTCCTTCAAGGGAAGGAGTGTCTCTCTCTTTCCTTTTGACGTTCGTACCTTGGCTATCCGCTACCAGATCGCCCTGTCTTGGCAGACCCTGCGTCTGGTCAACCATCGCAGCAAGTGAGAACGAGCAATTTTGAAAGCTGATTGGTCGAAATTTTACATTGTTCTCTTTCGCCGAACAGTGACAGAATGGTTTAATCGCACAATACTCATATATCCATGGCCCATAGGTAGTTACTAGGCACTAGACCAAAGGCTCCTTTACCTTCATTCCGATATTGATCCCATTTTTCGCCGTACCACCAACCATCGGCGAGTTTGTGGTAAATGGCGAAGAGCTCGTTGGGGTAGAATCCCATCTCTCCGTCCTGTTGTACAGTGTAGGCATACTTTGCGCGTGCTAATCAGGACAGTAAGTATCATACACCTCGTACAATATGAAGTACGTGATACATACCCCAGGTAAGTACCGGCTTTCCGTCATTGGAATGCGTGACACTTAGCCAAGGTCCGAGCAGGCCTTTCTGTCGTGCATCCGCTTGCTCGAATTTGCGCTGATTAATGACAGCCGTGGTGAATGTGGGCATTTGCTGATACGAAGGTGCACTTTGTAACGGCATCTGCGACATTTGCTTTCCCGGTAGCGGAGACATTGCCGGTGGTAGAGGATGCATGTCAGCAAGGGATGTATTCGTTTGTGAATACATCATGGGAGGTGAGAAGGTTTGTTGCTGCTGAAACTGACTGTGCGAGTACGTTGGAGGGTGAGCGCGGAAATTGTTAAGATTAGGGACACTTTGGGCAGCCATGGAGTAAGGCCCAAAGTTGGGAGGTGGAGACTGAGGTTGCATGGGCGGCGACATGGCATTGGAGAACTGGTATGACTTCATGGCTGGTGGCGACGCGAATGCATGCATATCCACCGCGTACATGTTTCCTTGGTCAGGTGATGTTGAATACATTAATTGTTGCTGATACTGGTAATGATCTCCTATGATTGGCACGCTGGAGCGCCGATTCATTGGTCGCCCACGGGTGTCGCTGACCACTCTACCATCTGCATCCAGGGAGATGCCAAGGATTTGCGCATTAGGGCTGGAGGGTCTGTTGCCATCCGGCGTGCGCGAATTAGGCATGGATTTGCGCTGCATGGTTGGGCTCAACGCTGGAACTGATCTACTACGTTGGGACGATGAAGTATTTGGTATGGGTGGAACGGAAAGCGGAAACGAATGCTGAGAACCCACGTCGGAAAGTGTCATTGATCTTGGTTTCGGGCTCTTCAAGGGAGGAGACTGCACGCTTACACCCAAAAGACCTTGAGATCGATCAGTTTGGTTCGCTTCACCATTAAATCCATTCGGTATTGGCGTTCTGGCTCTCTCTGCGCTCAGAGTGGCATTCGGACCCGTGCGCACAGCATTTGAGATGTCGTTCTTGATTAGCCTTCTGACAGGAGAAGCTCGCGGTGGCTGTGTCGGTATCGAGCCGGCATCTTTGCCGTCGTCTCTTTCGAACAGAGATTTCAGCTGAGTAGGTTCTAGCTTGTTGCTTTCAAGAGCCGTAATAAAATCTTTTAGCAAATCCATTTCATCTTGCTCGGATCCCAATCGTGGTAGCACTATGTCCTCACGTCTCACTCCGGCTTCGGTTTCCTGCTGGCGATTCATATCTAACTGCTTGGTTTTCAATTGCAGTGACTTATTGTCGATGGCAATTCCATTGTCTCCAATCTGAACAATTACTTGCGATCGTGGGTCACGGAGCAATCCGCTACTATCAGATTTTCCATCGTCATCGTTGATGATGGCCTTGATTTGAGAATTCTGTTCAGGGTAAACTGGCTCAGACACAGCAAAAACGTCTTGCAACCGTGGCGACTTTTCCATACTTTGACGTGGCTGTCCAGACAAGATCTCCGACTTTGGCTCGGTATAGTTGATTCTGGCACCTACATGTTCATTTTTGGCATTATTGCTGAGCTCTCTTGCTTTGACGAAGTTGCTCAAGCGGTCTCCAATGCTTGGATTCTTTGTAACAGCATTGTTCACATCGCTGGCGGTGCCGTACATTGCCTCCATCAATGAAGCAACAGAGTTGCGTCGGCTGGACGTTGGTCCTTGTGATGTTGCCTTACTCGTACCATTATGAGTTCTTGAGTGTTGCCTTGACGGATTGGCACGTAAATCCTCATAAACAAGGAATTCTAGAGGTGTAAATGTCAGCGCTGTTCCGCCGTATATATGTATATATATGACTTACCAGGAAGATCTTTGCCTGATCCTGAGGATGCCACAAATTCAGCGATGTCTTTGTCGACATCGCAAGCTTCCAAGCGGACGCGTATCTTTTCGCAGGCCTGATTCGTGGGACGTCAGCCTCATGTCACCATTTGGATCGTACTCACCTCGTCGTCGATAACGCAAACGGATGATAGGAGATTGGTAAAATTCCACAAGCAATCGCGAGTGTAGTCGATCCTCTCCTCGTCCAAAAGCTGAAACATCTAGATGACAAGGCCGAAGTGAGATTTCAACATCGTTGTACCCGGCGCATGCTCTTACATCACACGCTGTCGACCCTTCATAGTTCCATTGTTTGGTAACGTCTTGTAATGTTTCGACAGCTGCTTTGTACTCTGAATCTGCACCATGTTGAGCTTACGATAGTAGTGGGCATCATTGTGCCTTACCGAGGTTGTCTAGTGTAGTTTCAGTGCGTGAAAGATTTGTTCGGAATCGTTCGGCTTCTTTGGGTTCGGCCGGGACCATCTGTGCGCGAATATTGCCGTACTTTGCTATTTCCACTTCATACTTCTCCTTTGCCTGCAAGTATATTCGCATCCATTAGTAAATCCAGAGATGAAATTCTTTATCCAACCTTGGCGACATAGCTCATAGTGAGATTCTTGTTCCGCCGCACTTTGTCCACAGTGATGCGTGCCTTGATGATAATCAGCATGGTGAGCTGAGCGAATAGAGAAACGGACATGACCTACCCCTCGTCGACGATCTCGTTGATTATCCATGAATTCTGTTAATGGGACCTCAAGAACACGCTTGATATCCGCGGCGAGATCAACATGTGCTTGAGCGGTCGTTTCCAGCTCCTTTTGAGTCTGTTCCAAGGCTTGTAGAAGAGTACTGGGAGTGGCAATTCATTAGGAGAGTCGACAAGCACCTTAACGTGTAATGCTTACCCCGAATCGTTCTTGCCCAGAGGTTGCTTTGCAATCTTCATCAATCGTTTGCCATAGTCATCCTCAAGTAACGCTCTAACGCTGCCTTTTGAGTACACGATCAAGAAAAAAGCTCACCTGATATGAACCTTTGCAATAACATGTTTTTCAAGTCTTCGCAAGTCTGTTTTCCATGCGATACGCGCGTCAACAACCTGTCGACACCTTCATCACCTTGACCCTGTATAGGCATGTCAGCGTGTTTCTGTTGTGCACGCACAAAGCCAAACGTCCTACCCAAAAGTTCTGAGCGTATAGCCGCTCGTTGACCATCATGGTGTAATCGGAAGGAACGTTATTAGGCTTGCATTGTTTTCAGGTCCACCCATTGTCCTCTCCCAAATCGGCAATTTTTGGTATCGTCTGTGAGCAGTTGACGTTAAAACTTATTCGAATGTTTGTGAGTGATCATCTCCAGGGGCACATGATCCGCGCGCTTTATTATCAATGACCGCGTCGTGTGGCCATGCGACGGTTCTATGGACAAACAACGCAAGGATATGTGTCACAGATTAGGGTATGCAACATAGGTATAGGGTGCTATAGCTTGGCTAGCGTGGACTTGCTTTCTTCTAGCAGGCTGCCTTTCTTTTGCATCTTGGTCAGCGATTCAAGGTTCATTTGACCAATGACGTCGGCTTGCCGAAGGACGCGCAGGCTCACTATTGATACGGCTAAGCGTTTACGGCATAACATGCGAGATATGCTTACCTGTAGCGTTGTCTCTCCGATTCTTCCCTTCGCGTCGAAAGACACTGACACGCTCTACTAAGCGCCATAATTTACCGTCCGGCACGATCGCACCGTTCTGTCGAAACGGAACATAAGCCGAATTTAACGTGATCAACAAGGACTTCACGGAGGCGTCCTTCTCGGCGCTGATGATTCCCTGCTGCTCTAACCGAATGAAAGCATTCTTGAGCGTCTCTTTGTTGACCGCTTCTAGATAGCTCTGTGGGAGATATGAATTTCCTGATCGAAACACCAAGCGTATCAAGCTCTTACGAGATCACCCTGATAATATAACGTTTTACCAAGAACTTGGATACGCTCTGTAAACACCTTCTCTTCAACCTTGAGTACGTTTTCTGCCGGTCCCTGATCCGTGTCAGTTTGAGGGGCGATCGTGAATACGCTGACGGCTGAAATGGTCTATGTCAAAATGGTGATCCTCCACTTCGACCTTGATTCACGTACCTGCAAGCCAATAAGTCTCAACAAAAGGCCACAGGAGAAAGCAATAGAAGTCAAAGTTCTCCCGTCCGCGGATGCGCTCAGCCTCCGTCAGTCCAATGGATCCATCTTGTCCGATTTCGATCACGTCATTGGCCACCAGTCGTCCGATGGCCTTGTCTGTATTGTCCTCTACGGTGCCAGGACGAAATATAAACTCCTGCTTCAACAGACTAGACAAGAAAAACACCAAGTCCAACAGCTCTTGACGAGTCAATCGCTGACTCTCTTTCAGCCCTCCCTTCTTCACCACGGTGTATAATGCAATGGATATGATGGCTGGTAGAACCACGTGAATTAATGTATCAAGAAGAAACGCGCTAGACTCACCTTCTTCGATAAATAGATGGAGGACGGAATTGCGATAAAGACTCAACTCGAACCGCTTAAGGGCATAGAAGGTGGGCTCAATCACTTCCGTAGATAGTCTTTGACCGACCAAATCCTTCATAATGGCTACGGAGCTAGAAAATTCAATGAGTCAGGTTTTGGAGATGAAAGCTGTAATGACGCATGCTTACCGATCAACCACGTCGGAAATTGGCATGCCATAAAATTCGGCTACATTGCCTCCATTATTCAAGATCTGCTCTCGAAGCCATGTCACACGACGAATGAGCTGAAAGGAGCCTTAGTGAACGATCACTATATGCGGCTGGATTAATTTACCTCACTTCTGCCCACGCCCTGAATAAAAGCCATTAGCTACAGCTAATACAAAACGTGCATGCTAATTACCCTTCCTCTCAACGTCAACAAGACCGTGCCTACTAACGCAGTAGGCATAATGACAGATACGGAGTTCTGGATGTTGGTTAGAGCAAAGGCGTAAGGAGTATATACGACGTTGTCTTACAATATCAGCAAGAATGCGGTATCCAATTGACTTGATTAAGACCGCCTTGTCGTTGAAGCTTCGGACAGGATCAAAAACCTTCTCCGTAGAAGTACGGCGTGATATCTGCTCATCGATCCAATCGCGAAGCGAGTAGGGCTTGTGAACACGCACTGATCACACAGCCATAAGTCATTTAGTTTCAGGTACCTTGTATCACTTACGATCGACACGGCCCCATTTGAGTTGCAAGAGACGCGATTGTGTCATGAGGGCCCATATGCTCTCCTTCTCTTTTGGTCGCCCAAGTAGCTCGTTAACATAAGTCTCTGTCTCAATGACCTTGTCGTATCCTATGGATATGGGGACAATCATCGCATCCTTGGCGGTCTCGTTGAGCACGGCATCGACAACAATTTTGAGGATGCCGAGCTTTGGTGGTAGAAGCTTTCCGGTTCGCGATCGGGTTCCTTCTACGAAGGCTTCAATGTTGTCTATCAATCCAAGCAATCAGTTGGATGCGGCAAAAGTGAATATTGTGACCTACATCCTTCGCTTAAAAGGACATTAATGTACTCTTCCAATACTCCCTTGTACAGCTGATCATCGCCCCACTGTCGCCGTATGAAAAAGGCCCCAGAGGTACGTAACAGAGATCCAACGATTGGCATATCCAAGTTATCTCCCGCAGCGATGTGCGGAATTTGAAGACCGAGACGGAAAAAGACATACGACACGACGAGATAGTCAATGTGAGATTTGTGGGAGGGTAACAGAATAAGCGAACGTTTGCTTCGCGCACATTCCAGCGCAACTTGCTTCAGCTACGACGGGAAATGTCAGTGACGCATTGCCTTGATGTCATTGCAACAGCGTACCTCGTTGAAATCACTCTCTCGAATGTGTATACCTTGGTGATAGAGCCGCACGAGGATGTTGTTGATGGTGAAGGCAAAGAATCTAGACATACAATTTTAGGAACGAAGCGATGTAACCGAAAGTTTACCTCAGAGTACGAAGACTCTCCATGTGCGAAAAACATTTAACTGCAATATCTTTGGCCGCGGCATTGAGCTCGTTTAACAGAGCCTGCTCCTTTCGGCGTTGCGCTTTCGCCGCCTGTTTTGCTTCTTTAGGATCCTGGCTAGCTTTCGACATCTTCGTCATAGATTGCAGCTGTTGAGCGGCCAAATTGCGTATGCATTTTTGAACTAGCCGAGTCAACGCGTCAATGCCCTGTCTAAACAAAAGCAAAGGAAGGGCACGTACCTCGGGAACTCGTTAATACTCGATGCCTAATCTCTTCCGTGAAGCCTTCATAATAATACGGTGGACCAATGTAATCCTTGTGACTTCGCCATCCCTACATCCATCGAGTCGGTAAGCATGTGAGAATAGGTTTTTCGGCAACCATGTTCAATTACCTTTCCTTGATAAAAGGCATTCATACTTAGCATAAACGCCATCGGATCATTGGCAAAATTCTGTGGATCCTTCTCGCTGTCCACCATTGCAAGCTCAAAGTTGGAATAAACTTTGTCTATGTGTACAAACACCGATACCTACGTGATATTCCAGTATCCATCCTTCAAGTTGCCGTCTTCAAGTACAACACCCTTGAAGATCAGATTGTTACCCTCCTTGACGGGCAATATCGCCTTTGTGCCCCCCATCCCATCCTCTGCTTTCCCCATCGAGAGAGAACGTGAGAATTATCGAATTTGACTATGACACCTGACGCACTGCTTGAAGTGTTGAAGCGAAAGGGCGTCTTTGACGATGTGAGACGTCAAATGCTAGCAGACTTTTCAAAAGGGGTATGGTTAGGGTGTGTAGTATGTGTCCACCACTGACCTGTGGCCAGGGACGCGAAGAACAATTGCTGAAACAAGTGATTAATGTAATGCATGAAGCAACGACTCGGGATCCATCGCTGCTCAAACTCTCGCAGACGAAGTTTCAGGAGGCCATCTATGCTGAAATCGGAAGGTTCGTTGATGGCGTTTCTCGTCATGCGCTCAATGTATTCACAATCACTCCTAGTGAAATATTTGATCAACTGGCCAAGGATGTGATTGCGGACATGTTGCAGGTCAAGGAACAGGATGTGCGTATCGAGGAGGCTATACGGTCTCTGCCAGAGTTCGAGTAGGTCAATGACAAGAGGCTTTCTTCGCTCATGTGGACTGATTGTTTTCGTGCAAGCTTGGAAGAGGGAGAGGCGCCAGCTCATAAACCCAAGGACAAGTAGTCATATCCATACAAGACTTTATCAACACAACAATATAGCGGGAACGATCAGGACAGCGGGTATACAGATTCGAATTCACGTTAGCGGACATCCTGTGCCAGGTACAGGGATCTCAAATCCTCCAAATTTGATATCTGCTTTGCCTAAGGAAAGAAGCACTGGTCAACAGGCCTGGAGCAGCAACACACAGGATATGTATGTCGCGACCTACCTTGATCTGCAACGTCTGGACCGTTTCGCGCAACTCTGCCCTCATCACCTTATTTCGCGCATCTTGCTCGCCTTCGTCTTTGGTGTTTTCGTATTCGGCGCACAGACGATCATGATGGCTGCTATGCATGAGCTGACGATGTTCGGTCGTAGGAGATTCGCGCTACCACCTACCTTTTCAAAAGATGGAATTCTTGCTCTAAATGCGCTTCAATTGAGTCAACGAGGCGGAGGAAGTGTTCTTGATTAGCATCGGGGTCTGCAGGGTGATGGTCAACACGCATGTGAATGCACCACGCTCAGCGCCTACCATTTTTAATAAATAAGGGCCGCTTCTGATCAGGGACTTCGGGTAGGAAGGGCATGATGATGTCGTGTAATGGCGAGGATCGAACGCCAGAAGGTGAATATGAGTGTAAATTGTCTGCTGACCTTGAGTGAGATTTGTTTGCGCTTGATGAGCGTTGAGGTTGCGATCTCAAAGACGATCTTCCCCGCGACTCCCGTGGATTTGACCCGATGGCGAGATTACCTGGGAATGGTTGTCAGCGCACAACATGAGAATGTACGAGACTAAAGGCTTACCTAATTCCTCTTCCAATCTGTCGGCGTCCTCGTCTCTACGAGCATTCTCCAAATCTTCTCCCAGTTTTTTATTCTCCAAGGACAAGATATCGTTCCTTGACTTTAGATCGTCCACTTGCTGCTGTAGAGCCTGTATAGCACCAATGACTATGCGAGAGTCTCTTTAGTATCCGATGGCTCATTTATATAGACGATTCGGTCTCACCTTGACTATTGTCATCCGTCAGACTGGTGATTTCACGAAACTGAGGTCGTGCCACCATACTGGCGTTGAGGTCACCCCAGTCGAACGAATCTGTCATGACGGACGACCTACGTATATCGCGGTCTGGAGGGTAAGCTTGCATGGTCGATGCGCGGTGCTCCAAAGCTTCCTTAGCGGCAACTTGGACAGTGTGACAAAAGCGTGTCCTTTGGTCAGTGCAAGGCAGTTTCTTTAAATGGAAATGGACATTACCCAACGCGTTTCTTGTCCATTGTCTTGGCTATGGCTTAAAGGACGACATTGTAGCAGCGATCATTCATGGAAGTACATATTTCACATTCGTCTAGTCTCATCAGCGTGCTCTATCATCATATTCAAAGACTTTTATGTGGACGAACATAAGATGCAATGCAATGTGGAAATATGCCGTATTGCATGACATGGTGTGCGTCAATCAGAACGTTATCTTTATCAGTTGTCTTGTAAAAAGCGTCAATCAATTGTCTGAAGTGTCTTCAATCTATTGTCCATGTCATTTTCACTCATCTCTTCTTGACGTTTCTAGAAAAACGCGTCACTGCCCATTTAGGATTGCAGTAACAGTGTCCATTGGCAACCATGTTTGGCTGCATCGTTGCTGGTCGTCTGGTAAGTATTGGCCTCATTACACGTGCGGCAATATTCGTTAAGGAACACTATACTCAAGCTCATACTAGGTTCAGACCAATTTACAGCAAGTAGACGTGAACAAGTGGATATTTGAACTGCCCGAAGCTGCTTCAATCAACCACATTGTGGTCTTTCTTCTGGGGACAATACCTTTCGAACCAGGTAATGCAGCAACAGTCCACTTTCTATGGCCGGGCAAAGACTGGCATTTGCTAGGCATGTAAGTGCAACGCAAGCATGACAGGAATGGTGCGCTAACGCTTCCACTAGGCTATCCAATGAAAAACCCAGCGCGATATTCCGGCTGAAAGGCAAAGCCATCCCAACCTCCGACGGTACAGCTAACGTCAACATCACAGCCACAGTAGGCATATCGATTGAGCCCAAATCATCCGTTCAGACCCAAATGTCTGCCTTAACCTCCACCCATCAAGAACTCAGTGGCACGTCTGGCGCCTTGGTACTACGCACTCAGCCATCCGAATCAGAGACCGCTGCCATCGCCACCAAACTGTTACAGAATCTCTTTAATTTCGTCACGAGTTTTGCTCAGAATACCGTACCGCCGGGTGAGATTGGCTTGATGTCCCAAATGTCGGTACAGAACACGTGGCTACCGTTGAAGGTCTTTCAACAGTGGTACGATAATTTGGGACGAAAGATCAAGGCGGATCCAAATTATCTTTTAAAAGACAATGATGTGTAGGCAAATCAAAAGGAATATAGAGCCTGTCCGTTTAATGTCCCCGAGTGCACGCAAGCGCGCACGAAAACCCTCTATACAGATGCAGATTATCTATGAATACACTGCCGACGAGAATGCCATGCTTATTCGACGATATCGTAAAGAAGGGTCAACTCGTCGAAATCTCTGATAAAATCTGGGTGAATGAAATTTTGGGCGAGGAGTATTGTCAAGGTGTCTTGGAGTTGTCGAGGGTCAAGTGCATATAGCAAGTATCGCTCGGAAGCAGCTGGCGGTTTGGTGTTACCGGTGGATGGTATCACGCCGGTGATCAGAAACTTGACCAACTCTAGAGAACGTTTGCAGGCTATGAAGAATGCCTCAAAGTTTCCGGTCTGCGCCAAAGTCACCGACAGTTTGACAAGCATAGGCGGGAGACATTTTTCGGAATCGATCAGCTTGCGACGCCAGGATAAGCTTGGGGATAGAATTGCCAAATTGTGCAGACCCATCAGAATCAGCTGTATAAGAGCCAGCTGATCAGCGTGTATCGTTGACAGCACTTTGCCTGCGCTGGCATCAAACGAGTTGATACTTAAAGATGTTGCAAGTTCGGACCATAGAAATACTCCACCATCGGAATCCTTTCTCGCTGCTTCTTTCGATATGACATCCCAAAAGAGCGCTCGATTCTCTTCCAAAATTGTCAATTTGACCCACACCTCGATCGCCAAATGTCGATAATACGAGTGCTCTCCAGGACTGACCATAAAGTGGTAGATGAGGTTGAGGTAACGTTGCGCGTCGCTCGCAGTGGTGAGGGGTGCGGCAGGCCCCAGGTTGACAACAAGGACCAGCAAATGTTTTTGCAGTTCTAGGATGAGAAACGTGGACCACTCGGGGGTCAATGACATGTCACCGCAGTACGCCTTATCGATAGCGTCAACAAGCGCCGTCCGAAATCTCCCATTCCGGGCCATGAACTCGACATTTCCTGAGTGGAATGAAAGGTTCCGTAACATGTTGGCGACACAAAGACACCTCTTGACGGATGCAGGAGCATCATACTCGTCCAAGGATTTCATCTCGTCCAAGGATTGCTCGATCATTGTGCTGTAGTTTAGTCGTTTTGTCCGCCGCCGATCCGAATCCGATAGTTGATGAGGCAGAGGCTCCTTCGACACCATTAAATAGTTTGTTAACACATCTAAAAGATCTTGACAATACGCTATCTGGAGATAATTGTTGCGATTCGCGGTCAGGAAGGTGAGGGTATTGAGTGCGTTTGTGATCTCGGCATTCAGGCCAGATTTTAGAGACATTGTCAGGGCATGAATATCGATAGCACCTGTAATGCTGTTAGTCGGGGTTTGATATGGCTCACAGTCCCTATGACTTACCAAGCTCATTGATCGTAGGGAACATGGGCCGTATTTGGAAGTCTTTGAAGTATTGCAAGTTGACGCCTCCGAATGTGTCGACATGACGCGTTTTCGGCACATAACACTGACTCCGTGGTGCTCCACCATCGATTTTGGCTTTCGTCAGGTTGCCTGTCTGATGTAATTGTTCAGGAAGCTGTGCCTGAACCGGCCGGGTAGGCGAGCTTTGTGGCTGTTCTGGCGGAATGGCAAAGTCGCTTTGGCTTTTGGGTATTCCTGGACTGATTTCTGGCGACAAAGACATGTTCAAGGATAGGACATTGTGTTGTTGCGCATTAGCGCCACTCGGCGGTGTCGTTTGCGGGAGTTGTTGAAGTTGAGCCAATGGCGAGGTACTTAGAGTCGGCATATTACGATGTAATACAGGAGATGTCGCAGCATTCGAGGCTGACGCGGCTACTTTTGGTGTCGCGATCTGACTCCGAATCTGCTCGCCTTGCGCCGTAACCCAATTGATCTAGAAGGAATTGTTACTGTGAATCTCATGCTTACTGGCGGCTCGGCAGACGTCAAAGTAACTTACCGAAGTCCTTGGCATATTCAATTGCGCGGTAGCATGCTGCCCATTGCTCAATCGGTTCATTAGAGAATGCTGTGTTAGCGGGTTCGGCCTTGCGGGTATATTCATGCTGCCTGGCTGTACGGTCTGCAGTAGATTCATGTCGATTGGAGTCGGCGTGCGTTGCTCTGGAAGCGGTGATGGTTGTTTTGTTGTTGATTGATTCGTTGTCAGGAATGGAGATGATGTGGAGGAGCGAGTGTATTGATTTGCATTGTCTGCATATAGATTGAGCAAGAGCAATCTCGCCAATTTGTACTTACTTCTTGCCATATTTGTCTGCCTTTGAAGCGCCGCTGCTGCGAGCTGGGCCGCATTCAGATTCGAAAAATTGGTGGCCGAGTATATCGGTCTAACCATTTGACCGTTAGAAAGGGGCTGATTGCCCATCTGCTGTTGCACGTTGAAGAAGTTTGAGGACGGAAATGGCGTTGACATGTTATTGTGGAACGTGGGAGGCGTTTGTTGCATAGGCCGTTTGAATTGCATAGCCTGCTGGTGGTAATTTTGCCTGTGAGGAGGGGTGTCGGACATGTCTAAGGGCAACGTTCTTTTTTGCCCTGCAAACACTTCTGGCGGTTGATTGAAGCCAGAAAGTTGTAGCGGATTGGACTGTTGAGCCTGCAACATGTTCATATTCGCGCTTTGGAGGAATTGTCCAGGTATCATGCCTATGGACGCATTGAAGGCGAAAAGGGATGGATCTATCGCCGCTCCAGAGAACGCGCCAGACGTTGGTGGCCAACGAGCCATACTTTGACTTTGAGGCAACCCAACTTGCAAGCCGGCCAAGTTGTCGATGTTTGCGAAATCGCCCAGGTTGTTCAACATTGGCATTGACCCTGTAGAGGGGTTCATCATCGACGCGCTGCCCTGGAATGGTTGAAATGTGGCGTTAGGTCCACCAAAGCGCGGGTTTTGCGATAAATAAGGGTTGTTCTTGCTGTGGTCTTGTGGTTCCATCGTCCCAAAGCACGAAACAAAAGGCGTGCTAATCGCGCGGTCAGAATGCTTCAACTTTACACTCTTGCGCGTGCAGCCGATTTGCGAATAGGTGTAATGCGAACTTTAGGGAAGCATAGTGCCAGAATGTCGTCTTTGGACCGAGTCGAAGTTCACTTGTTCTCCACCGTCGACTCGACCGTTACCAAAAATGTCGAGCGTGATTGCACGAGTCTAACAGGCTTTACAATCCAATCTATCACTTTATTACGTTTATTGTAGGGGAAGATCAAAACCACTGGGTATACGTTCACACTCTGTCACATTGAGGGTCTTGATCGTGTTGGTATCCTGCAATCGCGATGAACGTTGGATCAAGCAATGAGTAACATTGGGAAACCTACACTGGTAAAGTGGATTTGGCCTCTAAAGGGTTTCTCGGCCAACATGTAGGGGAACCAGATCTCGTCATCGGCCCACATGGTATGAAAGGGTATGGCGCTCGCCTTGAACCATTCCGGTTTCATCTCTTCAGTTCTACGTAAATGTAAAAAGTAGGTACCGATGTGAGTGCAGATAGGGTACAACCGCACGCGCTATGACATACTCTGTCGGAGTGCCCTCGAAGGTGTAGACGTTAAATATGTGAACTTCTAGAGCAAGCGGGTCATTGTCAAAACTGAATAAAAGGATTCCAGCTGGGGTCAGATCCTTTGCAACAATACACGCTTCTTCCTGGAGAGGGCAGATACAAGTTGTTAGCTTCCCCTGCTCGGATGCAAAGACAGACTATCATACTACGGACCAAAAGCTCTCGGGAAGCAGCCTCTTGAATAGTCTCCCCAGCTTCTACTTTCCCTCCGAACCCGTTATACCGGCCGACACCAAAACCTCTCTTCTTCATGCCTAACAGTATCTAATATCGCAATTAATATGGCGTGCCTCCTGCAGGTGGAAGCTCACACATACTCTATCTTGTGCTTTGTCGTGTACAAGAACCAGTGTCAGTAACCTCCGACGCGTCAAACCAGGTTGGTGTACTTTCTCCATGAGGTTCTCGGGCAGATCAAATCTCTCCTGGACACAAAAATTTTAGTTCAGTCGCGGCGAAATCGGCCCTCGGAAAAGTGCTAGTGGTAGAGAGACCGACTGTTGATGGACACCTTGACAGCGAGCAAACGTCCAAGATCAAGACAATTGTCGTTATCGGCGAACGCTATCATATTGCGGATGGGGGAAGTGTCATTGCGACAATACAATTGACTGAGAGCGACTCCTGTATTTTTTCACCATTGTCTTTTATCTATTGTTATGAAGAACATTGAAAGGCTGAACAAGACAGATTTGCAAACGTTGTGCATGAATTTCTGTCTTCCGGTGGAGGGGAACAAGTCTGATCTTGTGGATCGCATCAAGGAGTATTTGCGTGAAATATGCGCTGAAACTTCAATAATATGGAGAATATTCGAGGCGAGCACGCAACCTGCAACTGAGTCGGCCACAGGCTTTTTCAGAGATCTCCGGGGTATATACTACGGTTTCGAGCATACACTGTAGTAAGAATTATACTCACTTGGGAGGATGAAAAGATGTCACTCCAGAAAAAGTATCTGCACTTTGCACGCAACAGTCAGCTAGTCTACGCCGATATCTGCTAACACCATTCGCCAGGTTTAATTCAATGCACATTGCGCAGTCGATCGCCAGGACAATTAAGCCTTGCAAAGATAGTTCTACTCGCTATCCAAATATATCTTCTCCTGCATACCTTGCTTTCATTTTCCCTTTGGAATTTGCACAGTAACTGTGCATTGTTCCAGGGTCAGTTTACTTCCAACTTTGGTGACCGAGTGCCCGTGGAGAGAGGGCAAGAATTTTCGGCTGGCGAGTCAACCCTTGACTGAGATCAATCCTGTCCTTATCCCCAGGTGCGCTTAGTCACCTAACTGTGGTCCCACTGTCCTCAGTCGCGAAGCAAGTGCGCATAAATGAGTACTGTGGACACGTCTGTTGGGTAATGAAAGCCCAAGGTCAAAGGAAACCGTCATTAAATGCGACCCATGACGCGTCATGTTAACTTAACGCGAACGAATTTTCAGTTATTGCGTTTCTTTTCCAATGGAACCGATAGACAAGTTGAAGGTTCCAGAGTTGCAGGCTTTGTGCAAGACATACTCTCTTCCGACCAAGGGTAAGAAGGCCGATCTTATCGTTCGCATCAAAGAGTATCTGCAGAAGCAACCTCCGGAAAGTTCGGAAGCGAAAGCCGCTGAGGTCATTGCTCAAGGTGAGTTGGCTGAGGCTCTTTTCGGGGCTGCTTGGGTTATATGCCATGGCTTTAAGCATACATTGTCTGATGTCGATACTGACGATGCGCCAACCTCTCAAGAGAAAGAAGCAACAACCCCGCAGCCTAGCGTTTCAGCGACCAATGCCACGGGCGCCGGTCCCCGAGTTCAAGCTCCAAAATCCGAGAAAGACGGTAAGCCAAGCAAGGCTATGGAGAATGACAACCTCAGCTGAGCATCGATTCTGTTGCTAAAGCCTCTACTTCGATCCACAAGGGCAGAAAACGTCAGAAGTTAGCCGAAACGTCGAAGGACAAGGAAGATACAGCTCCTGATGAGATATTGGGGCCAAAAAGCAAGCGGAACCGTCTTATGCTGCCAGTATCTGATGCAGTCAAACCAAGTGCCCCGCCCTCCTCACCACAGCCACGGGCTACAGCTACTCTAACAGCGAAGCCGCGTCCAAAAAGCACCATAGTTGCCACCAGTAACGGAAGCATTTCAGCCACCGGTCGCAAAATGAGAGCGCGCTTAAGCATGACGCCCAGATCCACGCCGATAACCCCATCACCTTCGCCGTCGCCCTCCGTCTTTTTCAGCTCCAGCGTCAAGAGCTCACCGCCAACACCTCACATCCATTGCGAACAGGTTTCGCCAACGAATATGAAGGGCTTTCTACAAGACCACTTTGTGGGTATTCTGTTTACAAGCTTGCATGCCTGTTACCCTGACGCATCGCCGGTGCCTCATGATACGACCAGAAATATCATCTGCACGATTGATCAAGGTCTTTTTGCAAACGAAGAAAAGTTGCAAGTAGCCATGACATTTCTCGTATCCAATATCTGGTACGCTGTGAATGAATACTTGGACATGCTCTTGGAAGGTAGATGCCCAAACATACTTCAATGCCTAGAGGCCATTACGAGCATCGAGGAACTGAGCAAGGATTTCGTGCGAATCATCGTCAGAAAGGAGATGGACAATGCTGTCAGCGAAAGGGGCTTGATTGTGCTAGGATGCACCGGCGATATTGTGGATGTCGTATCCTCCCCTACCACGCAGCACGCAAGGAGTTCTTTCCACATCGCCTCGTCTTATGATACCCATCATCCATGTCAAGATCCATTCTCAGCCAATTCTTTGGCAGAATCGCAGGATAAAGAATCACTGGCCAAAGCGTCAAACATGGCACTCGGCAAAGCGCAACTTCCACCCATCCGAGGGCCGCCCTCTCACTTGTTTAGCTTCTCTCATCCAAACTGCATCCATTACTCAATCACGGAGCAGCAAGATCCCGTACGTTTCCATATTGCGATGCGCTTCCTTCTCAAGAATGCCGTTTCGATGGATGCCCTCAAGGCAGCTTTTCATGGCAAGTATACACCTATCACCATAGGTGCGCAGGATTGCTTTTACATTGATAACGTCGTGCTACCGCGTACCATCGTCGGCTCAGGTATTCTATGCCAATATGTAGCATTTGTACAAACGCACCGGGGTGGGTTCTTTATCTTGGCCAGGACAGGCCAAATCATTGGCAATGAACATGAGGGTATTTCGTCGGTGTGGCAGAATCTGCTCGGATGCTCATGGACGGGTCTGGAGTTGGATCCACATGAAATAGCGACAAGACGTGATGTCTTTTTCGGGACAGCGTCGTGAACCGGAATATCCAATTTGTCAACACTCGGAGAGAGAGTATATGTCACTTCGCCGTTGGAAAAGCACCGGCACCTCTTTTCGTATCCTCTTCAGATAGTCTAGATCGATATCCGCCAACGCAATTTGGGGAGCGTTACTTCGGGAGCATTGCGCAATCACTATAAGGAGATAGTGAGTTAAACGTTGATCTCGAAATTCATTCGAGACTTGCCTGTGCCCCAGGGATCAATGATCTACAGCGAATAAATTGCCGTGAATACATCATCGAGGTATGAACGCACGCTTACCATGGCGTGTCCGAAGCTTGCTCGCTTTTCATTGTGCTGGCCGATTTGCGCACTCGCAATAACAAAGCATTGTGTCTCGATGGCTCTGGCGCGTAACAATGGCTCTAGACACGTTTGAGGACTGAAAACGGTACAGCGCACGATGTCAAAACATACCCCAATGGGCCAATCCGGTGGGCACAGTGAAAGCACTAGGATAGGTGAGGATGTCGGCATTCTTTTTTCGCATCAGGATAGCCGCCTCGGCAAACCGTAAATCATAGCATATTTGCATGCCGATCTTTCCAAGAGGCGTATCCACCGGCTCTTCCAATCGCTCCCCGCGAAGTATCTGATCACTCTCGGACAGTTGTGGTCCATCGCGCATCTCTATATCGAACAAGTGGATCTTGCGGTATTTGCCCACGATATCGCCTGTATCCGACACGATGACTTGGGTATTAAAAACCTTGGTCTGTGGCAGTGACTAGAGCAGAAAGTTTAATCTAAGTGATGATAGATCTATCTTACCGTTTCATGAATGCCAATGGATACCCATATACCGGCTGACTTGGCCGCGTATTGTATGCCCTGTAGGAACGGTCCATCCAACGTTTCGGACAGTTTCCAGACTTCCTCCTTGTTTGACGCGATAAAGTCGGACGCCTCAGGCAGAAACACCATCTAGAAAGCGGCATTGAATAGAAGTGTATCTGTTGCCTTGTATCACGCTGTACGGAGCCTACCTTGGCTTGACGTTCCGAAGCTTTACGAATAAGCTCTATGCATGCTTGCTGGTTGGCTTGCTTGACTGCAGTGGCGCAAAACTGTCCAACAGCGGCCAGCCTGCTGTGAATGGCCATTGCAATGGGATTAAAACTGTATCGAGAGAATTGTCAGTGTGATAAAAAGGGCTCGTGCTCGTTGATGCGAACCGTCCGATCTCGGCATAGTTTCATTCTTTCCTGTTCGGTAGCGGAAAGGCTACGTCTTACGAGTAGCCTCGAGTCAACAGGGGTGGGATCGCCATGACGGACACCGATGCCAAGGTGGTCATCGACGAAAACGCCATTGTCAAGAAGGACGACCAGACGAACATTTCCTACATTCGATACCAATGCGAGGCGCAGCTCAAGTCGCTGATAAAGCTCATTGAGAATGATCTATCAGAGCCCTACTCGATATACACCTATCGCTATTTCATCCATCAATGGCCCAACCTATGTTTCCTCGTAAGTAGCACCTGTTTCGTGAAGGTCAGAGGCTCAGTGAGTCGCCTTACAGGCTATGGACGGTGACGAGTGCGTGGGAGTCATTATTTGCAAGCTGGATAGTCATAAAGATCGGTTACGGGGATACATTGCCATGCTTGCCGTTGCCAAAGATTACCGGAAACGGCGGATAGGAAGCACGCTTGTCAAGCTGGCGATTGATGAAATGAAGGCAAATGATGCGGATGAGGTAGGGTAGCGTGTATTCAAAATAGTGCTCAAATGCTCACGTAGGCGCAGATTGTTTTGGAGACGGAGCTTACCAATGTGGGCGCATTAAGCCTCTACCATCGTCTAGGATTTATACGTGACAAGAGATTATTTCGGTACTATCTAAATGGCGTCGATGCTTTTCGTCTCAAGCTCTTTCCGAAAACCATGACGGAATCGCACAGGGCGTCATAGCCATGCCTCTTGTACCACTCGGAGCCGTATCCTATCGACCTTCAAGCGACAATCAAGGCTGGCATACCAAAATCCTGCACATTCGAACCATGCGTCAACGTCAGTCCTGTTTAAACATTGCCATTGTACTATATACCTGAGGTCGAAACGCCTCCATTGAATTGAGCACAATTGTCGCACCATGTTCCTTATCTTTGCCGTGCAATTCAAACATGCGTGGATCGGGAATCCAGCACACCTGACGACGGTGTTCAGTCCAAACACCGTCACGATACCACAACTTACATGCATGCCAGCATTCCTGGCAGCTTCAACACCCAGAATTGCGTCCTCAAACACCAAACATTCCGAAGCCGGCGGATCACCCAATTTGCGCTTGGCTACCAAAAAGATGTCGGGAGCCGGTTTCCCTTGGACGACGCCTTCATCATCGCCGCATACAATGTGATCAAAGAACCCAAACAGTTCCTTATGCCGTGATGTCTTTAGCTGGTACTTGTCCCTTGACGAAGACGTCGCAACCGCAATGGGAATCTTGCTGTCTTTTAAATGCTTGATCAATGACTGAGATACGAGTCAATCACAATTGCTCTATCGAAAGCTGCGGTAAGACACTTACGGCCACACCAGGAAGTACCTTGGCTTCGGGGAACTTGCGAAGCTGTATCTCTGTAGTCTCTTTAAGGTATTGAGACATCGTCATTGGCAAATCGTATGCCTTGATAAAGATGGAGGATGCCTAGTGGATTAACGCGTCAATGAACAATAAGAACATGGGCAGATAAATCGCCAGCATGTCGACCTTACCTCTTCGGCTCTCGTGCCCATCATTTGTGTCTTGACGTCCCAGGTAAAGACCTTGCCCGGAGCATACTTGTCGAGCAATTCCTGCAATACTTCGGTGTAAATCCGTTCCGTGTCCAAGAGTAGACCATCCTGAGAGTCTCCGGGTGAGCAAGGCGTGTCGTGCTCATATCCTAATCACCTACCATGTCAAAAATGCACGTCGTAACGTTGATTGCCATAGTGTAGAACGGAAGGAATAATTGGCGTACCACTCTTTCACATCATGCCGCCAGTGCAGAAACCTCTTCAGGCAGAGCTGGCGGCTATCAAGGGAATGTTGGACAAGGTAAAGGAGATTGGGGCGGTGATGCAGTAGTACTGACGCGCTTTAG
The DNA here is from genome assembly GCA_002261195.1 of Bifiguratus adelaidae. Classification (NCBI taxonomy): domain Eukaryota; kingdom Fungi; phylum Mucoromycota; class Endogonomycetes; order Endogonales; genus Bifiguratus; species Bifiguratus adelaidae. The sequence goes on from MVBO01000001.1 coordinate 510,393, forward strand.
GATGTCTTAGTGGGTTCGGTCAAGATTATAGAGCGGTTGGAACAACTTCGGCGACTGTGAGTGTTGAGCTCTCTTCCTTCGTTTCGTTGACCATATCATGCTGACGAAGCGATAAAGCCAACTAGATCCTCTGGTAGCCGAACCAGCCAGTTTGTCGGCAGAGTCCATCGCGTCCTTAGCGAGCTTTGATGCCAAATGTGATCAAGTGTATTACTATCTGGTAAGTGAGAGAGAGCTGACAGGCTTGTCTCCACAAGCAGCTCATCATGGATCCCTTGTCCTCACTTGCTCCCCACGCTTTACCATCATCCTTACAGAGTCAGGCGGAGAAGATCCTGTTGATGGAAACAGCTAATCTCAAGGCAGAGTCAGTCGATACCCAGGATCTTTCTCTGATGAAACCCGAAGACAACAGCATGGATCTGGACAATGTCATGTCTGCTCTGGAAGCAGGCAATAGCAATGACATTCTAGGCGAATTGACCAATCTCAGCAGTATCATGGACGATGATTTCACCACTGATGCCACCATACCCGATGCCGTGATGGATCCAGAAGAGATGGCAGCCAGCAAACAATGGAAACTAGAGCAATTGCGTTCAATCTTGCTAGAAGGCAAACGGTCAGAACATTTGTTATTCTAATTGTACAGTACCATATTTCTCTTGTTTGCTTATGAAGTTGCCCAGATTGAATCATGCGCAACGTCAGCGCATCACCTTGCATTTATTCATTGCCGTTGCATTAGGAGCAGTAGCGACGGTGGCTGCACCTACGATATTCCCTTGTCCAGCCTTTGACAAGTACGACAAGACGGCATTACTACAGCAACAAGCAAAGTTTGATCGGGAACGAGGTGATGTGGAAAAGGTGGTTAAACGGAGACGGCGCATGCAAGTAGAGCATCAGCGAAAGCAAAAACGTGAACACGCGCGACAAGTTGCCGAGCAAGAAGGTTGATCTACCGGGAGCGAATTCATCCCGGTGTTTTACCGTCTCGGTACCACAAAGAGTTTGGATGCGTTCTGATCGTTCTCGCCTATGCTGCAAGCCTGCATGTGTCAAGTGCTCCGGTGCCGGGACAGTACCGAGGTAAAGCAAGAAGCTCATGCGGATCGGCAAGGGTTACGATACCATCGCGAAAGGATGGTCTCAAGATCAAATGATTGGCAAGGTTGCCAAGCCGAATCCCGGTAACTCGGCCCTCATATGTCCAACCACAGCCATAGAGCACGCTCACACGAGCAATTCCGTAGACCAGTTGGTATGGAATTAAAGCGAGCATTAGCTTGTAGCATGCCCCGTATATACACAGAAAAAAGAGTAATCACAAGCAGGCCCCAAGAAAAAGGCAGGATGCGTCCAGCCTAAACTCGTCCGTAAAAGAGCGACTCCTTGACGTCAAATTTTTCCTTGCTGGCCTTTGAAAGTAGGATATCGTGAATCTCTTTGGGTGGCTCCAAACCCAACTTGTTGGCTCGCTCTAAAGGGAATGCAACATTGGTTCAAAACACTCGAGATTCCTAAGCATTGATCGACACTTACCCCATCGCTCCAATCTTGAAATGCCAACACAGGGGCCATAGGTTGAACAAAGATCAAACGCCCTCAGTTTCTTGTCGGTATCGCTCAAATGTGCTTGGTGAACTGCAAAGAAAACATCGAGACGAGTCAGCCTTGCATCATTACACATATCGTCATGACTGACTTTCAATAGGCTTGGTAATTACGCTAGACCTGATTTGCTTTCGAGCCTCGAAATCATCGTCGATGCCTTGAACGACTTGTACCGTTGAAATATTCTCGCCCTCTTCCGTGTCATCCAGCTCAATCTCGTCGTCATCAACGAGCGCCTCATCGTCTTCCGACTTCTTTCTACCTTGTCCTTCCGGTAGTCTCGGCCTCTTAGCGTTAGAGGCAGGCGCACTCTTGACGTCAACACTCGTCGGCACCTTGCTAGAAGGCAAGCACGCGTTGCCTTTGCTGTTTCGTAACACTCCCCCTTTTCTCGCCTGACTTTTGAATATCGCATCTGTGAGGCGAGGCTGTACACCTGCAGTACTCCGCTGAGGCGATCCAGGCTGTGCGCCTCCTCCGTCTCGCTTCGGAGCCATGGGTGTGCAGAACCTTGGCGCAGTTCCAGAAAGGCAAAAGAACGTTGCGTGACGTCGACTTGTTGCTTTCTTCCTTTTTTGGACTTTCTCTTTGACAGCCATGTCGGAGGCGTTCAAGTATGGCACAGAGATACGGGTGAGTCATTTGGAGCCATGACCTGGGTTTGAGGACACCTTATTGAACACAGAGATAGACACAAATACCCGCTATTCTGCAGCACGTGGGTGAAAGCTTCAAATGCCTCTACGACCTGCGAGAGTTTGCGCGAGACCGCGCGGCGTTAGAAAAGGAATATGCGCACAAACTGGAAAGTTTGGCTAAACGGTATTCGGTCAAGGCGGAGAAGGGAAGGCAGAGGAGTGCGCAGGAGTCCAAGGACATTGAAGAGGAAGAACTTGAATGGGAAGATACAGAAACGTGGGTAAATTTGGATGAAACAAGCGCGGTTTTCTTATGCTCTCTTTCTAGAACGACCCACTTGGCGTGGACTCAGCTCTTGAAAGAGACGGAGGAGATGGCTAGGGATCGGGCGACTTTGGCGAATTCCATGCAATCACTGATTGTGGATGGGTTAAAAACGGTCATTGCCAAAAAGGAAGAAGCCAAGAGAAAGGTGGGTCTAGACACGATGCGTTTTACCCACTAAGCTTGGGAAAATTCCAGCACGCCAACTTTTTTAAGAAACTGAAAACCGAAAGAGATCAAGCTTATGCTGAAAAAGATGCGGCTAAAAAGGCCTATGACGAATCATGCATAGAGGAAGCAAACATTGCTCAAAAAACGAGCAAGGCGGATGGAGAGCTTTCAGATAAGGTGAGCTTCTCCGAGGGTGAAAACCTATTGAGGGAGTTCTTCTTAGGCCTCCAAGCATCGGGAAGAAGCTGTAGAGGAGAAACTCATCAACAAGGTATGGCATCCCCGATGGCAATGTGTGATAATTCAAGGCTAATTGCATGCGCGCAGAACTTGTATTTACTAGCACTCGCAGCTGCCAATGCACACAAGGTCCAATACTATGATATCGACCTCCCAGAACTAGCAAATGTAAATGAGCATCAATTTTGAAACTGTTAATGTTTGACACTGACGTTGAGATGGCTTCTAGCACCTACAAGATCTGGACGCGAGCCGAATAAGAGTTTTCCAAAGATTCCTTCTGACATATGCCAACATAGAGATCAAATACGCGGAGAAGGTGCAAGGTCGCATGGGCAACATCAACGGAGCAGCGGGGCGCTTGGATTCAAACATTGACGCCGACGTCTTCATCCGGGTTTGTCAGGAAGAGAGCAACAAGCGCGCGCCCAATGCACTCTTTCTTGGTCCGGGACAAAGCGTGTCGCATATACCTGGTGCGATCTTTGAGTTTCTACCGTGGAGTGGTGGAACAGCTGCAGCTGAAGTTGCCGTTGATAGGGTATGTGAGAGATTGACCATTGCGCTTAATTAGAGCTCATGGATCTGCAGAACGCTTTCTTAGAGACTGATCCAACCTCAAGTACGTTTTTAAGCAACGCGCTCGCCAAGGAGAGATACAAGGTCGAGAGTGTGAACAATGAATTGAATGCCCGAACAAAAGAAGCCAACGATATTCGTGCAGTAGAGAATATGGGAGATCCCGACGACAACGCTGAGGTGGGTTGAGGTGGTCCTTCAATACCTGGTCATCGTCTCTCTGACACGTTTGGATTGAAGCGTCTCCTGGAAGTATTGCAAGCAATCAGTGTCCTTCACACTCGTCAGATCAAGCACAACACCGAGATTAATGTGATTGTCCAGGCCATCGGCGGTAAGAATACCCATTCGCCGAATCATGTTCGTTCACTAGATAATACTGTTCCCTTTCTAGATGATGCTGGGCGTGCGAGGGCTCACTTATTTAAACCAACCTCATTCACGATTCCAACCTCATGTGATTTCTGCCTAGAGAAGATTTGGGGACTTGGAGGAAAAGGATTTACCTGCAGAGGTGCGTTGGCAATTGGCTTTCTCACCCTCTTTCGGTCTAAGGATTCATTTTCTACAGAATGCGGCTACAATTGTCATGCAAAATGTGAGATGAAGGTTCCGCTCAATTGCACCAGGGTCAAAGGCAGGGTCATGCGTCGGAAAGCCAATGAAGTGCGAGCTTCAAGAAGCAGATCCAACTCAAATGCCAGTGCACGTACTGCCGAGTCTAACCTTACACCGTATCTTGCTGCCAGCTCACCCCTTGTTAATTCCGGCGTCAAAAACGATAGCTCTGCACCAGCGGCTACTCCTTCTGCCCCTCCTTTACGAACTGCAAAAGTTCAATACGATTTTGCAGCAACCGAGAGCGATCAGTTGAATATGGCGGAAGGAGAACATGTGGAGATTATTGAAGAGGACGGTAAGTGCAGACTCTTAAGGATCCACTTCATCTCTTGTTCTGATCTTTGTTATCTTGTTTCTTAAGATGGTTCCGGCTGGGTGAAGGTAGGTATCTCGCAAGCATCTTCGGACACAGCCTTACCATATGTGTTTCCTCTCCATGTTAGGCGCGCTCAATCGATGGCGAAGGTCTCATACCTGCAAACTACATAGAATTTAATTCGGCACTCCACACCTCCTTATCACAGCACGCTCCTGCTCCATCTGTGACATATGGAGAAAATATCAATTCCAATACCGCTAATGACAATGCTGGTATTTCACGGCAAGGTAATATTTGGGGCCTTCGGCTGCATTAGGTCTAACGATCATGTCTTAGTACGTGCGCTGTACTACTATGAAGCTCGGGAGGAAGGTGAATTGACGATACACGAGAATGATATAATACAACTTCACCGTGAAAGCGATGATGGATGGTGGGAAGGTATGTGAGCTTTCTGTCAAGGCCCGATGAGCTGATAAGGCTGATATAGGAGAGTTAAATGGTGCGGTGGGAGTATTTCCGGCTTCCTATGTAGCATCTTTGTAAACGTCTTAGAGCACGGTATAGTGACACATATGAAGCCGACATTGTGGACGTGTAAGATGGCTGAGAGCACTGACGAATTTTTCCTCTTGCGAGATATTCATACACATGCTCTGGGCTACATGGGCTCCCTTCGACACGGGCTGTTTTAATTAGTCTAAGCCGGCTCAATTGAGGATGCGGCTCTTCAGGGAGAATCCGCCGACTAAGTACGCCGTGGCTGCGGTCAACTCGTCAATAAGTTCTCTCAATTCCCAATTTTTTCTTCGATGGCGGTAAGTAGGACTTTGGTACCTTCGCTTCTGCAGCTGGATGAGGCCGTACAGAACGCTTCCCCTTCACTTTACCGATAACATCCTCGATCTCTTGCATGACGCTGGTCCACTCCTCCTTATCTTCAGTATTTTGAGCGTCCTTGTTATCTTTCTCTGATACCCGGCGACATTTATCGTTCTTCGAAGCCCATTCCCTCCAATATCCTTTGTTCTGGTCGACTTTCTCCTTGCTAGCTAGAAAACATAGTGTGCTAGAGAAAATCTAGTGGAACATCGTTCAATGTCAGACATAGCACCTTTAAAACATACCGCAAACTCACTTCTTGGAACACATCCGTTGATGTGGCAGCACCCAGTGTAGCTCAATGTGAGCTATAGTCCTGATCTCTTCAGACACCGCGGCCATTTCTCCGTCAATTTCCTCGAGTGATATCGCGACCTGTTGCTCTCCAAGGTCCGATCATCTTTGTAGATCTTCTCCAAGAGTAAAAAAGCGGAATCTCAAGGCTCGGCGGCACTGGCAGGTAGCTTGCTCACACCGTGGCTGTGCGACTCGGTCATGGCTTGCTAACACCGTGTGGTTTTTCTTATTTTGGATATCTTGCTAAGAAGGTGATACTTTGTGTGGTTGCCTTCACTTCAAAGCTCCACGGTGACAGGATGCATCCGGGGTTTGATAAAGACCAGCAAATGTGACGAGGTTCTCTGAAAGCCAACGCAAGTCATTCGATTATCTTATTTGCTTTTCCTGAGGATACCTTCGCAGGTTTTGATGTGCAACATAACGATCGTGTTGCCAGTTGCTTGAGATTAGCAGGGTTTATCCGTCATAGCGCGTAGGCACAGCAGCCATTTTTCTGCATCGGACTCCGTAACTTATCACTAACAGCACTGCACACTATCCCAAAATCCTTGACGCGCTTAACCTTAGAATGGAAACTTCCTTTTTGGGAAGTGCAAAACGCGTTTGTTCAATTACGCTGTCGGCGTGTTTCCGGCGGCGGACGCTACAGTACTCAGCATGGTTGGGAAAACAATCACGAAGCGGAACGCTGCGGCTACCTTGAGGCAGGACATGCCTCCCATTTTTCAGGAATGTCAAAAGACATTAACCCACCACCGGCGCTACGCGGCATCACTGCGAAAACTGCAGGAAGAGGCAACGCTCGTCGGCAAGGCAGAACCAGGACAACCGCAGCGGATTAACCTCGACGGTGAAAATGCTTTCAACAGAGAGTTCATTCGAAACCTAAACAAGGTCTTGTCGATTCGCAAGCGCGAGCTGACAGCCGAAAGGATAGTGAAGTTTGTCGCCCTGTTCATGCAAGTCACTCAGGAGAAGGGTAAGCTCTCGTTATGTTGTAAAATAAGAATCCTTTCTGACATCTTCGCAGATCGCAAACCGGAAGCCAATGGGGACGTGAACATGGATGATGACGATGATGAATATGAGACCATATCGTCACGGTTTATCGAAACACTGTTATCGCATCTTCTAAAGGGGATGAGCACAAGAGATAAGACTGTACGCCAGCGTTGCTGTCAACTTGTGGCATTGAGCATGAACCACCTGGGAGAGATAGAGTATGTCCAAGCCTCAGCATATATTAAGCTCATTATGTTTGCTTTCCAGTGAGGACTTGTATCAGCTGCTCAAGAGATCGATATACGACAGGATCCGGGACAAGGAAGCCCCCGTAAGGATGCAAGCCGCGATTGCTTTATCTCGCTTGCAAGGTGTGGATGAAGAGGTCGATGACGAAGGCATGGATGTGACGAAAACGCTGCTATATCTGCTTGAGCACGACTCTAGTTCGTACGTATACTACATTCGTGCTTCGCGCTAAGTAGTTTACGCTTATTGATTCCTTGCCACAGTGAAGTACGTCGTGTTGTTCTGTTCAACCTCGACCAGACAAAAGAGACATTGCCTTACATCATACGTCGGGCCAGAGATATTGACGCGGTCAACAGAAGAGCAGTGTTCTTGAAACCGATGGCGGAATTGCGCGATTTTCGTTACTTGACGATTCAACAACGTGAACAACTACTGAAAAGTGGTGTCACTGATCGTGACCCTTCGGTCAAGAAGGCTTGTTCGCGTATGCTAGCAAACAACTGGATACAGCATGCGGGAAACAACCTTCTAGAGGTATGGTGACTGAATGGAGTTTCTGAGATAACAATAGGTAACAAAGTTCTCATACTTCTGTAACAGTTTTTAGAGCGACTTGACGTCGTGGCAAGCGATGCGGCCGAGGACATTCTGACTGCCTTCTTGCATGCTCGGCGGGACGTGCTGGATTCGCTTCGGTTCGAAGGTAAGTGTCGCCGTCTGTACGTAAACCTTACTAACGTAGGATGAAGATCAATTTTGGAACAACTTGACCATTGAGAGCGCGTTCCTAGCTCGCATATTCATTCAATTTTGCCAACAAAATAATGTGAGTCCACCCTGGCGTAGCAACTGAATAACGCTTGAAAGGTACTGATGCTAAGTTTGCTTTAGCACCAAGATCAGCTGGAGAAAGTCCTTCCGGAAGTCACCAGACTAGCATTCTATATTCAAAATTACAATAACAAGCTTCACTTGGCCTCGGAAGACGACAAGCCTGCTCTTGAATTCGTGATACTGCAGCTGCTGGAGATTGCGCGTATTGTCGATTATGCGGATGAGATTGGCAGGCGCAAAATGTTCACGTTACTTAGTAAGGCTGATATTACAACTTTTTGGATCGATTCCAAGAACTAAACTAAACTGTCAATAGGAGAGATCTTGAAGGAACCAGATGGTCCGGAAGAACATTTGGGACCTATTGTGGACATTATGCGCCTCATCTCTTTTGGGGAACGCGACTTCACACGGTAAGTTGCCATTTAATGGGCAGTCAATAAGTATGTAACCGCCTAACAACGTCATAGAAACATCATCGAAATCATCTCGGACATTCGTGAGCAAGTGGAGAGTGACGAGTTAGGTTTGCCGCAACGTGATTCTCAAGTACGCATTATCGAACATCCTAGCAACTTGAACGATGCTTACTTATGCTGCTATTTGCGTTTTAGGTCTCTCATGGGAACGCCGATGATACATTGACGTTCGGAACTCCGAGGAAGAAGGTGCGAATAGACTCCATGGCGAAGCAAAAATCCGATGACAAGGACGCAGATAACGTTGACAAGATGCTCAATCATCTACGCTGTCTCACAATAAGTCGATACATGCTAGAGGTGTGCAAAGAGGTAACGTCCTTATGTTTATGGCCGTGCAGCGTCTGACATGGCTCTTTATCAGAGTTTGCGTGACAACGCATCCATTTTCGGCTTGCTGCATGACATCGTCATCCCTGCTGTTCAAAGTTTTGAGGTTGCTTTGCGCGACGAAGGGTTGCAATGTCTTGGCTTGTGCTGCAACCTAGACAAGGTAAGGATGCATTTGCGACGGTTCCCGTTTTCCTTTACCGACAAACTTATTACGTAGAACCTCGCAATTCAAAATTTCCAACTGTTCTGCTTTTGTATGAGAAGCAACAACGTGGACGTCCAAAGCAAAGCACTCAAAGTAAGTCGAAACGTACATCGCCATTACATTGCAAGTGCAGATTTTCAATCTACTAGGTAATTTTCGATATTATAATGGCTTTCGGAATGAAATCGATCACTCAACGAAGCAATGTGGTTAGTATACCGGAATTGCGCTTTTTATTGCTCTCGCTAACATCTTGCCTTCTAGTCTGAAGCAGATCTCGAAGCTATGTTCGCCTCCGGGTTGGAATGCGACAACCAGGAAATTCAAGCATTGATTGCCGAAGGACTAGCAAAACTGATGCTCAATCAGATGCTTCGCAGTGACGACGTCAGTAAGAAGTAGCATGTCGCTGCTGTTCTTAATACTTGGACTTGACAGATGCTGCAACGACTTTTGTTTACCTACTTTGATCCGGAAACATCTACCAACTTAAGGTTACGGCAGTGCTTGAGCTACTTCTTTCCTGCATTCTGCTATTCTTTCAAAGAAAATCAAAATTGTATGAGGAGGGTGAGTACTGTAGTCCAAAGATTCTGTAGGGATGTGAAAAATCAAGCTGACATGACATCAGCTACTGGTGTCTACATTGCTCAGTGTTTTGAATGAATACAAGACCCAACAAAAGAACAACGATGGCGTTTCGCCTCTTCAAATGGCGGAAATGCTCATAGACTGGACCGATACGCGAAAGTTAGTCAGGTGAGAAGCTCGTACTGATGAGCGTTGACGAGCACATTCTCACCCTATGCGTGACAGCATGCAAGGGAACTCTGCAAATCAAGTCAAAGGTGGACACGAGACACTGGATCTCCCCATAGATGTCCTGAAAGCGATTTGCGACGAGAACAATGGTAAGGGTGCGCTCTAACCGTATGTTTTCAATGCAGGCCGATTAACGCCTCATTAGCTTCGTGTCACCGTGTCTTGTGTCAATGCTTGCCAAGACTCTACTTGGATGATGGTGAATCCACTCAACTTCGGCGGATCAGATTCTTGGCGGCAGGAATACGCAAGGTAAATCATTAGATAATGCTTTGAATCTCAATAACTCGCTTTCAGAAACGCGCCTTGACGGATTTAGTAGCCAGGAAAGCTTTTGATCGTTTCGAAGGCAATCTAGCCAAGCTCATCCATGACGAGCCGACCGATGGCGACGAAATGGACATGTCAGATCTGCAAACCTTTTTGGAAGAAATTCAAACAGGTAACCCGGATCTTAAATGCACATCAAACTTGCGCTCATGAGTTCGCATCAGATGATGACATTGAAGACGACGCCACGGCCAGAAAAAATAGCAGAAGGTAAGAGTCCTAGTCATTACAAACATATTGATGCTCCTTGTACGCAGACAAGCCAAAGAGCGCGCTTCAGTGCGTGCAGAGGCAAATCTATCAGATGCCGCTGTCGACACTTCCGAAGACGAAAATTTTAGTGGATGAAGATTGTAGCTAATGTACAATGACTTGCTTCTGTGAATAAATTCGAAAGAAATAATGCCAAATGCCGTCATTCTACTCCAATTCGTCGTCGCTATCAGGAGCCATGCTAAGATCAATCTCGGGTATCTCGAAGGTATCCTCGTCTGAACCGGCATCATTGTCTACATTAGCTCTTGGCGAGGAATGCCGGTCTTGCGATTGCGCACCTTGTTCTGGGACATCTTGTGGTCCAGGTTCCGATGATTGTTCGTTGCGTTCAGCGAACACTTCTTCGAGATCGATTTCCATGGTATTGGTAATCTCGTGGGGTGCAGGAAAGGTGTAAACAGTGGGATGATTGTTCGCAGACACATCAGCTGGTTTCTGTGCCATTTCTTTCTCCAGGTTGCTCTGATTGACAACTGGTGTTGCTGTTGGTGCCTTCGATGCAGGTGCGTGGATTGAGTGATAGCCCTGAGGGATGTCGTGCAAAGTCTCCAATTCATTCTCAGATATGTTCGCACTGTCTTTTTGTGATATTGCGTGTTTCTGATACGGTTGGGTCTCTCGAGCAGGCTGGAACTCTCGTGGCTTGCTGTTCTCACTGGGGGTAGTGATCGGTTGTTCTGACTCTATCAATTCCTCCTCTGACTCATCGTTGGCGTCATGGTAGCCGTTGCCAAATGGATCAACTGCTTGCAGGTTATCCATCTTGCGTGGTATAGGAGGCATACGACTATGGATCAATATGTCGCATGTCATCTTGCCAGCCCGGCAAATGCTTTGAACCTGCTAGAGGATCAATCTACGGCATACCAATTGTCGACATTCGACTTACCTCGGGAATGTTTCGATTTCCACCCGCAAGAAACAGTCGGCTCGCAACGGTGAGCACGCTGGGCTGCGTGACACAAGGTCCCTGGACGGACGCTAGCAAGGCTCGGTAGAGATATTGCTCTATCTCCAAATCTTCCGAATGAATGAATTCCGTGTCCAAAGCTTGATGGATGACAAGTAGACGACTTATCACTGTTCGGTCGACCAAGGCCCTCTGATTCGCAGGGATTCGTGGTCCGTATGACAGCAACAGGCTCTCAAGAGCTAAATAGGCATGGTTAAGAGACCAGCAAGCAATCACCTGTTTACTTTACTTACCTTGGAGTGCCGCCACTTGGACGGTAGATGGCAGACTGCATTTATAACTCACACAAGCGTTCGTTATGTTGACTTCATTGACATCTGTTCGGCGCCGCTTGTTACCTTTCTTTGATGACGGTACGGGAGCAACCACTTCGGCGTTGACACTCTTCAATATAGCAATGTCAGCGAGCGCATAGGACACTAGGTGTTCTGATATATGAGGTGCCAAGATGGCGTCAAAGCAGTCGAGACATTGCTTGACTGCTCGATATCCGCTCGCACGCATTGTTCTAAAAGAACATTGGCATAAGGTCGGATTTGATTTGCACTACTTACTCTCGCTGGTTGTTTTGCGATAAAACCTGAAGCAGAATTTGACCTAGCATTGAAGCATAGCGGACTATATTCCCCGAAACGCTGGCAAATTAAAATCATGTTTGAGATGTAGTTCGCAAACCATATTCTATGCACCACACATACTTTTGAACCAATCCAACAAGCAACGACAAAGTGTCCAGGTGTAACTTTGGCAAGCCTAGAAGCAAACAATTGTACTCCGCAGGGTCGATACGTTCGTTTGTCTATACGAAACATCATTCAATGAATTGAATATAACTAAAAGCGTGTGACTTACCACGGCGTACTCGTTCGCACTTAGCACACGATTACACAACTCCAGTATCTTGACTATTGGCACATTAACGGCGACCTTGCTTTGCGTGCTGGATGTAGAAATCAATACAAGCATTCATCAATGAAATGTTTTACTTACGAAAGCATTGCTCGAAGCGCATACTCTAGGGCTGATGCTCGCTTGAAAAGAATAGGAAATGAAGTGAAGTAATCTTTGCTTTGTGCTGGGAAATCGTAGGACTGAAGTTCTCCAGTATAGGTTGTTTCTAAAAGGTCAAAAAGTCCACATTAGAGCGTATCGCCAAGCATGCATCCTCTCATACCTTCGTCTAGCGTCGCAAAAAGTGTATCCAAACATTGATGCAACGATCCAAGAAGCCTCAAGGAAGCATCCCGCCAACGTGCAGGCGTGTTCGCCTTACCGCCTATTCCAGGTAAAGCTGCAAAGCAAGTGACAGCTTCGGATAGTATTTCCTCGCTGCAATCATGTGTACCGTCCAGATAGTACAAGCACAGGCCTGCGGTATTGTCTGCAAAAGGCTTAAAGATGGTAGGAAAGTTGACGGACAATGTGCGGAAGGATCGAAGAACACAAAGCTAAGTGCAAACAATGAGCTCAAGAAGGGAATTTACAAATATTCGGGGATACTTACCACTGTCTTTTGCTGACCGCTTAAGTTATGCAAGATTGTGAGGAATTTTGGAAGTGATGGCGTTGTTATTTCACGTTGTACCTCTGGCCATTGCTTAGACACCACAAAAAGGCTTGTCATCAGGTCGATGGCACCGTTAGACACAAATTCGGGCTCGGGATGCTGTATCATTAGATTGTCAATATAATCACGTCCAGAACTCGAAACGTACCCCCAGGATATTTAGCAAAGCCTGTGACCATGACCCAATGTTTGCTTTCAACAGGATCGGAGATTGGCGGATTGTAATGCCAATAAGGGAAATAGCTGCCCACCGCGCGCCACTTTGTTTGGACTGTAACAGAGAATTGAGTCGAGTGATCCACTTGTGGGTGTTTGGAGTGTTTTCCGTTGTTGCGGTTGTCAAGAGATCAAGGTGAGCAACAGCTTCGAGGACATAAGGTAGGTTCTGTTCCACTGTATCTTCCTTGGCCAAGTAGCTGTTTGCCAACACATTCAGCAGATCCGCCTTCTGTAGTCGACTCATGCAAACCTCACTGAACAAAAAAAGTTTGGACTTCTAAATTTGGAAAGAGAAGAATAGGCGACAAACAGACAAGCGTTGACTCAATTGAGAAGGGAACGTCAGAGTTCATAGCGACGACTAGTAGCATTGTGTACTGATAGACTGGGGAAGACTCGCATGACAGCGGATATTGCGCTCGGTTGTGTTTGCTTCGGGATCATCATAAAGCGATAATCTAAGAATATTGGCAAGTTTATGTTCAAGTGAAAGGTGCAAGGATCTATGTGCCAATTTACCATTGACATTGACATTCTATACGACATGTGCCATTTAGCGTAGGTCTATGGTCTCCCAATGCGCTCAATGGCTGCCGCGAAATTTCCGCCTTTTTTGGCGAAAAGGAATAATTTCCAAAATTGGTAGCGAGCTTTTCGCGTTACCTTTTTGCCCCTCGCGTCACTCCCTATAGCGAGGATGGACGAAGGGAGAATCAAGGTGGTGATTAGGCTACGTCCTCTCAACAGTCGAGAAAAGGCTGGAGGGCAACTGAATGTATGGCGTACCACTGAAGACTCTATACACCTTGTTTCAGATTCTGGACGTGCCGTTGCAGGGACAGCATACACGTTTGGTAAGCGTCAACAACGAGCCGTGATGCGACGGAAACCTAACTGTTGAACGGCAGATCGTGTTTTCAATGGAGCTGATACAGGCACCATCTACGACTATGTCGGAAAGGATATTGTGGAGTCTGCTACACGAGGAGTAAATGGTACATTGGACAGCTACAGGGTCAAGGGAGAGTCTTAAAGGCTAACAAGTCCGTGGATATCATAGGAACCATATTTGCGTATGGACAGACGTCGTCTGGAAAGACAGTAAGTAGTGCGATCCTCGGCTGTACAATCTTCTGATTCATAAACCTAGTTTACTATGCATGGATCGCACAATACTCCAGGCATCATTCAGCTTGCGATACGCGATGTGTTCAAACTGATCGAAGAGGTGGGATTCTGATCCACTACACAATGCATCTGACACATGCTCGCCAGACAACCGACCGGGAGTTTCTTATTCAGGTCTCATACCTCGAAATTTACAACGAAGTCATCAGAGATCTTCTGAATCCAGAAAATGACAATTTGCGCATCAATGAAGATCCAAAGGTGAACGGAAATCTTTGAATGGCAAGGTGTAGCATGCTGACGTCTTTCTTAGCGTGGCGTTTATGTTGGCAAATGCACAGCAGAAGCTGTCAGCAACGAGCAGCGCATCTTGCAGCTGTTGTCTGTCGGAGAAAGTAAGCACAGAGGAGAATCCTAATGCTACAAAATGTCAATGACTGAATTGGCAAACAGAAAACCGACGCGTTGGAGAGACGAACATGAACGAGCGCAGCAGCAGATCCCACACGATTTTCAGGATGGTGAGCGCTATGCTTCTACGTTTTCCAAGCTGCTTGTACTAAAGGCTGAATACAGCACATTGAAAGTCGTCAAGCGAAATCTCAGCAATCATCAGAACAATCTCCAGACGATGCATCTTATTGGACTTCTACCTTGGTATGTCGACAAGTACATTTGTATCGGTATCAATTAACTCTTTTATGTGCCTTTCAGAATCTCGTTGATCTTGCAGGCTCGGAACGTGCCTCTCAATCTGGCGCTGAAGGCATTCGGTTGAAGGAAGGGGCGCACATCAACAAAAGCCTCCTGGCTTTAGGGACCGTAATTGCAAAGCTAGCGGAAAATGGCTCTGAAAAGTAAGTGATGCTGTTGGAGTCTTTCTACGACCCTTGACCATTGACGTCTTCTTTATCAGTCTAAGAGGCCATATCCCGTATCGTGATTCAAAGATGACCAGAATTCTGCAGCCATCGTTGGGCGGAAATGCTCGAACAGCCATCATTTGTACCACGACTCCATCTAGCCGTCATGCCGACGAAACAATAAGCACGCTCAAGTTTGCCAATCGAGCCAAAAACATTCAGAATAAACCGCAGGTCAACGAGGTATGCTGCAACATGATCAATAAGCTAGATACACAATTCATTCTTCCCATTCGCAGGAGAAGGATGGTGACACATCCGTGTTAAGTCAGTACCGGCGAGAAATTGATATCTTGAAACAACAGCTTCAAGAAATGAGTCAGGCGCCAGTCGAAACAGATCACAGTAGCCCTTCAGACAGCGCTGACTTGCTTGAGCGCTTACGAACGCAGGATGAAGAACAGGTAAGCAAAGCATCTCTTTGGCTCGAGAGTGTGAAGCTCATTCTCATTGACACGACTTGCAGGAACGGCTCCGAAGCATGTATGACAAGTTGAAGTCCCATATCCTCACAGCTAGTAGTCCTCCAGTGGATTACATATCGGTAAGTCGAGCAGATTGTTGACTATATCGCCCTTGACTTATTCATCCCGACAGAAGGAGGAAAGGAGAAAGACTTGGTTTGCGGGCTATAGCAATGTGAGTAGTTTCCAACGTATATCTCATCACTCTTATGTGTCTTTGACTGACGGGTCTTAAGGATCTCAATATCAAGTCTCGACCGAGACTCGACGAGTTTGAAACGGAAAGCTCTGAAGTTGGCGATATGGTCAGTGTCTGGTTGCTGTACAAAATCTCTACTGACTCGTCATAGGACGCCCGCACGAAAAAGAGACGTCTGGTATCGGAAGATGCTCCCCTAAAAAGTCTTAAATTCGACCATGACATCCTTAGGCAGCAGGTGCAAGCATTCCAACGGAAGCGTGAAAGCCTGAAGGTTTCGCTGCAAAAACTCTGTGATTGGGACGGCATCGATCCCTTGGATGATCTTCCCGAGGATTTATTGGTAATTTAGGCGTGTAGAGCCTTTATGCTTGTACTGAACCGGATTTTGCAGCCATTGAAAGGCCATCTTGAAACAATGAAGCACGCACTCGAGCGTGTTCATGCCACAATGACATTGAATGCGGAGCGCTTCGCTGCGGATCAGTCATTTGCCATTGCCGAAAAGGATAGCTTGAAGATGGAGCTCGATAAGGTTGCATCCAAGCATGGCCTAGTAAGTAATTATCTCATTCATATGAAGGAACAATAATGCTAACGATGTTTTCGCGAAGCTTGAGCAAGCTATAGATATGAAATATCGGGAATTGCTGGAAGATGCTCATGAGCCTAATCCCATGGATCCCCATCAAAAGCTTGACGCGATGTCCAAGCAAGCCTCTCAACTATCAGCACTAGCGACGAGCAGAGATGCCGAAATAGCGCAATACTTGAAGGAGCGGAACGAGCAAAGTCAGCTTGCTCTCAAACAGGTGGACGTCATACTGCAACGTTTTCCAGGCCAGTACAATTACCTGAACCTCCTAGCCAAAAGTGTACAAGAGTACACAGTGTTGGAGCGAGAAACCGCAAAGAACGATCATTTGATGGCGGAAATGGTGATCAAGTGCGCTGCTTTGACGCAAAGGTTATCGGTCAAAAATAAGAAGATGAGCAATTTCAAGAAACATCTCACCGTCTTGCGCATCGAACATGCAAACATGAAGGCAACGCTTCAAGAAGAACTTCAGACAACAAAACTTCAAGTGAAGACTATAGAAAATATCTCAGCACAGCGCGAAAAAGAGCTACAGGATCTCAAAGCTGACCAGGTTACCAACAAGGGCGCTTTGTGCAGCTTGGAAGAAGAGGTAAAGGCGTTACGAAGTCAGCTATCGAGCAGTACCGAAACGGCCATCTCAAAAGAGCAACGCCTAGCCACCCTCGAAGAACAATTAAAGGAATCACAAGCGCGACAGAATGATCATCACAAGCTCCTGGAGCAGTACGAGGCTCAAATCGATGCCAACAATAACAAAATAGAGCAGTTCAAGGAGAAGGAGCGGGCGCTTGAAGCACGGCTTGCAGACTTGAACGAGGAAAACAATCGCGAGAAAGCATTCTCAGATTCCAGAAACGCCGAGCTAAGGGCTTTGGAAGCGATCAAAACGGAGCTTGATGAATTGAAGGCTTCCTATGAACAACTTCAAGCCGAACTCGCCCAATCTCAAAGCATCGTCAGGACATCTACCCAAAGCATAACCGAATACCAAAACAAGATTGTGATACTCGAAACCGAAAATGAAAGCTTAATGCATGCACTTGCATCAGAACGACAGGCAGTGGGCCAGCAAGATGCGAGCGTGCAACATCTCAAGGCGGAAAACATCCGATTATCGACAAACTTGGCAAACGCTGATCAGAACTTTGAGCTCTTCGCCTGCCAATTTCTGGAGCTGCGTCAAGGGTGTGATCGGACTTTCCAGGAGCTTGGGGCCTCTAATGAACGGTGTGCTGAAATGACAAACAGGATGAATGCGAAGGAAGAGGCCTTCCAACGACTACAAGCTGAATTCGCTATGCTTCAAGAGCAGCAAGGCGATTTGGAAATACTCAAGGAGGAGCAGGCGAAAAACATCAAGAGACTTAGCGAGCAATTGGAGCAGTTGCAGGCTGCGCTTGACCAAAGTCAGGCTTCGTTTCAACACCTAAGAGAAGAGCGAGACCAATGGCTATCCAAGGGAGAGGAATCAAACGCCAAGCTTATCATCAAAGAGAACGAGACCATCGCTTTACAGGAAACTGTCGCACACTTAGAGCAAGCACTGGAGAATAGCTCGGCGACTACACAATCAAAGATGCGGGAACTGCAAAAGGAGGTTGATGCACTTCAATTGCAACAAAAATCCCTGATCGAGCTTATCAGTAAGAAGGAGGGGGAGCTGGCGCCGTTGCAATCACGCCTCTCGCAAGCCATTACAGAAATCTGCACATTGAAAGACCTCAATGGCGAACTAAAGGCAACTAAAGCAACCAACTTGGACACTATACAGACTCTGGAACGGCGTATTCAAAAGGAACAGGTTGGTGACCAGATGCGTTTATCTTGCAGATCCTAAGAATATCGTAGGCGGTCAGGGCGGACTTGGAGGCTCGTGCTGAGAAATTGAACAACGAATTGAAGGCGGCGAGGGCAGAACGCGAGGAATCTCAGAAGGTTTGGGAAGCGAGGCTATCCGATGCTCGGGCTACAGTTGCGAATCATCGGAAAGGGACACCCGGTCTCGAGCGTCAAGAGAGCTCGTTGGCTAAGGTAAGCTGACATGCGATCGCACAAGGTTGTTTACTGAGGATTCCCCTCCTTCAAGAATGAAGCTAGGCATCGACTTTCTTCACCTATGGCAACAGTGAGCATACAGGAACAGTCTTGTATTGATGTACTAACACAATTAATAGCCTTATCGCCCGAACGAACTTAGTAGTATCGCAAGATTACACTCACAATTGGACAAGTTTCGAGAAACTCTCAGAAGCGAGTCGAGCTCCATCTATTCTAATCCGATAGAAGGGACAAGCTTGTTGATGAGAGCAAGTGAACAGCTAGACGCCGGAGGCAGCTTGTCGTCATCGGCAAACGAGAGCGAACATGAGAAGAACCCAGCTACTCAGATGGACGCACAAAATGGTAAGTCAAAGGTACTGTTCATTGAATATGAATTTACATCCGGATCAGAATATGATCGCACGACTCAAGCTGAAGCCGAGTGCAAGCGCCTGCAAGCTGAACTTGAAAGCATAAAGAAGGAGAATCATCGACTCAGGGAGCGACAAAAGCGTGCCAGAGAGAGAGGCTTGAAGAGACTCACAAACAAAGAGAACGAAGCTGCAAGTCAAGCGGAGCATGAAGAAAAGTCACCAGCCGCCAAGAAAGTAAGTACCATAGAGTCGCCAGCTACCTTTTGCTTATCTCAGCGACAGGACGACAAGGTGGAGACCTCCGAGTTCAAGATGAATAGCATTTTACAGGTAAAGAGATACCACTATTTTGTTCCTGATCCTCCAATTAAACACTGTCTAGGATACTCAACTCGGTGAGAGACGTCTAATGGCGAAAACATTCAATTTTGGCTCCCGGCCGTTTTCGCTACGCAATTGAACTCTATGGCTATCCACGTGGATATAATTACTTCATTATATGTACATTCAGATAGGCCTCGTCGGAATAGATGTAATATACATGTGGAGAATGCAAATTTTGTACTATGACGCATATCCGTTCGACTGGCGTTGTGGAGGTGCACGATCCATAAGAGAGTTGTTCGAAATCTCGTAGATCATTCTTCGCCTTATATCAGGCATGTTGTTCTGTGCAAAATCAAAAGGCTCGTTCCGGCTGATGAATTCTGCAAATGTGCAAACAAAGACGCCGCAATCCGATCCGTTCAGTTGCAGTGGAATATCCTGCCCAAATTGGTCATCTTGGGGTCTCTTTGCTTGTTTTGACATTTGCACTTACCGTTGGGGCGTAATCTTCCCAGCCTGTAAAGTCGAAGGGCTTTTTCCTCTTGTCCAGGCTTTCCTGATTCAAATAATCTCGAAGTCGCTGCAAGAAGAAAGTCTCAGCAATTCAGCTAGATCAGTGGCTGCATTGCAAACTTACTTGAAAGGTAACCGGACCGGGATAATGATGCATGGAATCGTAATATTCTATACGCTTCTCAACAAAGTTGATGGCAGCGCAGCACCAATGGGCGTTGTTAATGTTAACTGGTATAATTATATAATCGTTGCTGAATATGTCGATTTTCTTTGTCCAACGCCGGACTTTGGCATAACCGCCACTGACAAGGGTAGAATAAAAGAAGGAGGTGAAGCAATGGACTTTGGGCAGCTTTCCATCTTGTTTCTTGGATCGCTCGAGGATGAGACCAATGTAGAAGTTGACGATCTGCAGACGAACTCATCAGCTTTTCACGGGTATCATGTTGCTACTTACCTCATCATTAAGCCAAGTCCCCGGGCGAAGTGTGATCAAATCTCGATAGCCTACTGACGCGGCGGCGATTTCGCGGTGAAATTTTGGATCTCGTAATGCGGCCTGAACCTGCTGCATAGCTTTTACATCAAGTCCCGGAAAGTTATTGCTCTAAAGGGTTGATCAGTCTCGGGGTTCAATGTGCAAAGAGACCGAATGCCATACCTTGGGCCGCATACGTTTTTCCACCAACTTCATCCGCTCTTCGTCCTTTCTCTTGAGCTCATCGAACTTGGGAGTACCTTTCAGCGTTCTGCAATGTCGAAGATACAGGTATTTAGAGACAGAGCTTTTGGCAAAATATTTCCACTTACAAGGCCGTTTCAATGTCTTTCCGCAAACTTTCCAAC